>JAZAQC010000023.1:1800000-2088896 GCA_036289425.1 Rhopalosiphum nymphaeae
GTACGACATTTTTAGACTTATTCATTGTTTGATGTTCTGAATTTAATATACATATATTACAGAACTACAGGTTTTCGTTAATTAATTTTTAGTTTTAAGATTCGTTTGTAATTTATAAAAACAACATGAAACAATGTTTAAAAAATCTATTTTGTTTAAAACTGTGTTGTTTAATTTTTCCCGTTTACCAGTTGTTTTACGTTTTTTTTCTAAGTCATTAAAAGCAATTAGTAAGAATACATTTCTTTAAAGTAATATTTTAATAATTTTTACCCTTGAAATGTATCAACTAAATCAAATTTTTTACCAAATACCATAATCAACTGTTATACATTTAAGCGAATTTTCTAATAAGAAAAAAAAGAATCCAATTGATCAAAAAATGAATAATCATATTTGCGGTGTTTAAATAAAATACTGCAGAATAATAATAAATATTGACATTAATAATTTAAATACGTGTTTGTTAATGAACAAACCAATTGTTCTTGGTTATCATATATATTATGAGTTATAAAATAAATAAAAATATATAAAGGTCTGTCATGACAATAAATGTTTTTCAATGTTGATATGGAATAAAACTAAAAATAATAATAAATAATAAATAATAATAATTATGATTAAAGACGACCATTTTCCGAAAAAAAAGCTCACGCGTAAATCCAGCGGCTGCTGCTACTGTTGGTACCGTAGAAACGTCAGTCGTGCGCGATAGTAACAGCTTTCGCGACGAACGAACCGAATGATTAACAGTGGATTCTCTCTCGGATTTTGTTATAGATCTCTCGCAAATGATTTATTATTATTATTATTATTATTTTTTTTTTGTTTTGTGCAATGTCGTGATAACGATAATCTATGCAATATATTATTATGTTCTTTATTCAGTAGATATATTATGTAGATACCTACTATTATTATACGTACAATACTGTTATCATACAGGGTTATATTATGTTCAATGGTACTAGTACGCCCATTTGATCAGTCTAGCAAGCTCACAAACTTAATTCTACAATTTAACAAAGCCATTATTATAATGTTTTATTTTTATTATTTTTTATATAATTCTTGACTTCCAATTAATATAATGTTTAGTGTTATATTAGTTACACTAAAGTATTTTAATGAAAATAACAATTTATGTGTACATTTTTACGTGATATTGAAATATTGCGCTGAATAATAATTAATCATCAAACCACCAATTGTGGCTCTTAGGATTAAGTTATTTTACCTTAAAATGCATACAAGTAAAAATAATTCAATTTTATTTAAATAGATTTCCGTTAAGAATATTTATATGTATATAATATTATATGATATAATAAACATCTGGCACCCTATCACTGTTACAACTATGCTTGCAAGATAATTCAAACTCTATAAAATGTTTTTGCTCCAAATCACAAATGTTTACTTAGGCAAGTGTATTATTATGTACATAGCACGTTGAATAGATAATCCTGAACACTAAATTATAAAGGAAAAATAGAAATTCACAAAACATGATGGGATAATATTATGACAGTTACGACGAACAGACAGGCATACTTCATTTAATTATATATTATTTAATAATAATATTTCCATAACAGTACATACGGACGATTAGATAAAAATATGTGCCAAGTCGCCACAATATCGTTGAACATTTTTAACACGAGCTGATGTCAACTCATTGTTATTAAATTATTTACAATAAATATAAATATATATTTACAAATATAATATCGAAACGCAGTATTACAGCAGTGTATGTCGTGTTGTAATAATATTGTAGTGAATTGCGTCCGCCATTTTGTGATAATCAAATTCTTCAAATTGTATTTTATTATGAATAACCGTCGTTGTTATTTTTCGCATACGAAATGGCTCATTTTGCATTCGCCCCGAACGGCGATTGTGCGAAATTTAATTTTAATAAATAATCTACTTATACCCATGTTTAATAAAATACACAAACGTTCCATGAACCCTTGTGTGTTTTTCTTTTTTTTTTTCGATATCTCTCTCATTCGCTGTCTTTCTCCTACTCTTGCATTCTCGTCGCGTATTTGAAATGACGAGCAAACAACGATATCGAGTGGAAGTTTTATAATAATAATAATAATATATTATGTACACAGAACTTTTGTTGAATAATAATATTGTTCGCGTCATGCAGCAGTTTTCTTAGTCAAAAATGCGTTGTTATTATATTATCACAAATCCACATCCATTTCATTCAAATCGATATATTTTCGTACCGTTGACATAACTGGCAGTTATATTGTTACGTTTTACAGTTCGCGTATTAACATACCATGTGTTATATAAATACTTAACATTTTTGTAGAAAAAAAAACAGCAACAATCTTATTTTGACGACCTCGGTGAAATATATATTTAATTACTTCCGAATAACATAAATGGTTTTTAATGTTAATCGATATAAAATTAGCTTAGAATTTAGGTAAACCACTTAGCAACCTGTATACATTAGATCTGTTTTGATAATGTATTATAATAAAATTAACTCCATTTCTTACGAAAACAATTGATACGCCAATATTATGATAATATTGGTACTTTATTAATAGTTATAATAACGTGACTGTGTACGGTTTGCAATAAAAAATAGTGTTCGGCGCATGCAAGATGATAGCCAAATATTTATGACCGAAAACAACGTTCTGGGATATCGGCAAATGCCATGGGTCTCATTAATCATTTCGCGTACTTATGTAAGAAAAAAAAATTGGAAATTTAAAAACGCTAATACATGCAAACGCGAATATCGGTTATAGACGTTAAAAATTCACAAAAAACACGAGCAATAAATTACGAGTGGCATGCAAAATTACGTAAGTGCCATCTCGAGCCAAAAACTTACGATGAGTGATTTATCCACCGTTCTGGAAATCGATTAGTAGCCCACACGCGCTTGCTCATAATAGATTTATCACATCATTTGCAATTTATTTAACCATTTGCGTTTTTTATAATCTAATCAATTATAGATTGTATAAATATGACGTAAAATAATACAATTTAAGAATACAGTTGTTGTATTATAATTAATAATATTAATACCGACGTAGAATGTTATTTACATAAAACACCATCAAATGAATACGTCATTAATAAATATTTTAACGTTATACCTACTTATCCACACACAAGAGTTTATACAAACAATATCATTACATTTTTAAATGCACCAATCTATATTTGTATTAAGTTTTCCTAAATGACTTGTTCATATCGACATTAAACTTAATATCTACAGACATCGATAACGTTTAAAAATAATGTAACGTAAACAAAGTGATTAAATCAAAACAATAACTAGTACATTTCCATCACCCACCAATCGAAAACAAGACGAATTAAAAACTATTTCAAGTTTAAAGTCGTACTTATTGGATATAAGTCCAAATCAAATAAAATCAGTACGTTATAAAATACAATTTAATTTTAATATTGAAAACATAGTTATTATTGTCCACGTAAGCATAACTATACGGTATATAATTATACACATACTTTTATCTGATGTTAACCGCCGAGTGGAATTCATAAAAGTCATTTGTATTATAAATACAATTGAGCTAAAGTACCAGCTATTACTGATGAAGAGTATAATACCGAGTCACTTCACGGCGCCTTCTACATTATGGACCATCCGGTAGGCACTATTTATGTGGACAAACGTTGGTACATGATAATCCTGCAACTTACCAATACTGCTCGACAAGACCGTGCTTCATTCACATAACAGCAACAGAGATATATATTTATTATCTAATGATAAATTTGGCTAAAATTTAAATTATGATTATGATATACTTATTAACATACACAGTCAATCTTCAAAAATTAACAAATGCAATATCTAATCAGAAATAAAAAATAAAATACAACCTCTTAGTAAAGAATAGAAAGAATAAATTCACGTTAAGTTCAGGATATTTGCTATTACTATTATAGCTTATAACGTCGAAGAACATTCTTTATTTTAAATCACACGCCATACCAATGTCCATTAAGTTTCGTTATGAAAATATTTGAATCAATATACTCATAATACTTTGTTTTTAACCGTTTAATTATATTTGCTACTGGTTTGTCATTTTAGAAATTTATTTTTCATTTTAAAATTAATTTTTTTTTGTTTTTCACGTTGCCGATGTCTAATTGTTTTCACGTCATTGAAAATTCGTTTCATGTCAGACAGCAATAATGATTAATTACAATCAACAGTACTAGTATACTCATCAGATGAGGATATTGTAAATACAAGACGTTATAGTTGACTTAATAACGTTTGTGGTAATTTATAATCTTAAGAGTTGTAACTTTTAAATATGTTATTAATTATCTATCCATTCAATACGTTACTGAACACGGTAGTAGTAATTAAAAACTGTCGATATTCCCGATGTCAGTATCATCAACTTAATAAACTCTGTAAAATGTATCTCTGTAATTTATAATATATAGTCAAGTAAAATTAAGGATAAGTTGTTTAACTAATTCTCCAAAAGCTTAACTTAAGAACACTTAACAGACACTTATTACAAATACCAAAAGTCCTCTTGTCTGAAACTCTCCATCAAACCATAGAACCGTTTTTGATTGTAACTCATGACTTGTGCTGAAAATTATTCTGGCAAACGCAAAACGTTTACCATATAATCATTATTTTTATCTTGTATCTTAATTATTATGATACTAAATTTTTATTTGTATTTTCATATAAATATAACCAAAAATCCACGAAAATTGTATAATAGGTTTCATGCATATCACATATTTGTTTATACGTTAATATAAATCTTGTCAAAAACGCAGACATTTGAGATATATGGTATACTATATGTAACATCAAATAGTCATAAAACTGAAAACTGTTTTCAATGTTTAAGTTTAGTGTTAAACATCAAAAATATATTGTAAATGTAAATTAAATAACTATTACAGATATGAAATTTGTTCATGTAAGAACTCTAAAATGTGTAGTTATAGGATAGTAACTAGTTAAATAAATACTATGAAGTTATTTTATAGAGAAATATCTCCTGTACGTATTATTTTTAATAGCGAACAACTAGTAGTATTCATTAATACCATTATGTCATTTTAAATACCATTAACCTATTTAAACATAATACTTTTTTATTATTATTATTAATCAATAAATCCACCAATCCCCATGTTGTGTTATATTTTTTAAACGCATTTATGGATCGTTTAATTTATTTTTATTTATAAGGATTTGAGATTAAGTTTGTTCCAAATGCGTATTTCATCAAAACAGCAATAAAAATTAAATTTGTTTATGATAGAATAATATTTGTGTTATTCGTTTTACACAGTTAGTGCAATTTTATGTAAATCTCGTGCTTACAATTATTTTAATGAGAATAAATTAAATATGAATAATGTGTTGAACGTGTTGGTAATCCGCAAGAATATTTTTCTTGTCACTCTGTTTTTAATTTTTGGTCTGAAAAACGTATGGCTTTATTATTTGTTTTCCAACGATAAATATTCAAATTTCAATTTATGTGTATTTTAGGACCGCTCTGAATATTCATTATGTATAAGAAAAACCAAGAATATATTTTAATGTTAATCTGATAATGTTTTTAGCGCAATAACTACGTCTCTTGAGCCGATTCATAACCCATAATAGTACACACAGCATCTAGACGCATCTAACAAAAACAAAGGTAGCAGCTGCAGTGTGAAAAGAATCGTTAATTCACATTCTATGCGCGTAATATGTACAACGACTATTATACAAGTCGTTATAGCCAGTATACACTTAATATCCGCGTTGCAGTATAAACGCGGACTATAATTGGTATAGATATTTTCTACACATTATCACTAGGTCATAGGATTTTATAAATTAAAGTCTCTGTACTATAATATGAATGATGAAAAATATAAACTTTGAAAAGTTTTGTTAAAAATATATCCTCCAAAATGTCACCTATAGCAATCTTCATACGAAATCCAGAGATTCTCTATTCGATATACGGTACAAGAGGTAGTAGAAAAAACATTTGATCGTAGAATATGCGCTTAATATTTTAAGATTTTGAGATACGATTACACTTAAACATTTGTTGGTAACTTTCTACAAAAGTACACACTGTGAAATAAATATCACCTCCATTACAGTCAGAGTAGAAATGCAACTACTACATATTATTATACAGTTGTGCAAACATTTAATTATAATTAATATAAAATATAAATATCACTCATCTATATTTATATTACTATATAAATTGAAGTAGCTTTTTTTTGTTTGGCATAAACTCCGAAACTACTAATTCAATCGTCATGCAATTTTTTTCAAATTAAAGAGGGCATTACAGAGAGGGTTTATGGTATAAATTTAGTTCAATAAAATTAATTAATAATTAGTCAATCAGTAATTAAAATAAACGTGTAAATTGCATACCTAAATATACACACATATTGTGTGGCCCACTGGTTTCTAGCTACCTGCAACCTGACCTTTTGTTCGTCAAATTGTATCGTGTGTAATTGATATCGGCGTGTAGATATGAATTTTTCTGAGAAGTTTATCTCACATATTGTACGTACCCCAACAACATGTATACCGAACATTCGTTCGAGCATTAGGCAATCAAATTCAAGACGGATGCATTTTGTACGGGCAACCAAGTGCACGGGCACAGCTAGTATCACTATACTTAAACAATATAAATGAGTTAAATAATATTCTATCAATAAAACAATTTTAATTTAATTTAGTTACCATTTTTTATACTATCAGTTAATATTTAGTATAGAAGACATAATCAAATCTGAAAAGAGATTTATTGAATACGCTATTTAATTTATTTAATTTATCGTTTATAAACATAACATGTTATTTATACGTTATATACTCTATTTTTTATTTATAATTACTTTGCATCAACGTCGTGTTTATTAAAATAGTTTAGAAAAACAATATATTTTCCACTAAACTTCTCGAACTATAAAATGGATGTATTTGACTACGTTTTTTTTTTGTTTTGTTTTTATTGTTATTGAAGAGAGATAGAGAGATAACTTTTTTATGCATTTATTTTTTTTCAAATGTCTTTGTAATTCTGTTGAAAAAAAATACTTTATTCAAAAATCGATCGTTATAAGTACTTAAAAAAAGTTTTTCTTTTTCAACTACTCTAATACGTCTCCAGTGCATATATATCTCAAAAAGTTATGTCGGAAACAATTAATTTGACGAAAAAAAGTTGATTTATTTTTATTTTCAAGCGCTATGTACATGCCGTTAAATAAAAATTCTTGTGTGATCGGATTCTAAATCGTTGAGACACTATACTACTGTAGGCTATAAATAAAACGCTTAATTGAAATATTTAATGTAATGGTACGCAAACTAATTGATATAACTATTATATTGTTATTGAATATTATAACGAATAACTGTAATTAAATCACTGTCTCGTTATATTTTTCTTTATCAATTTAATTTTCTGATTGTAATTTAGAGTATTTTTATTTAAATATATCCGATGTAACTCTATATAATACCAACCAATGTGCCAAAAATGTGACAAATAGTCTGTGTATAGTTACAATATGCTTGTTGATTTGAAATCTACATCGTGCATTTTGACATTACGGACATGTATGCGCTTACAAGTTGTTGTACATCGGCAATGTTGCTCCCATCCCTCTTGAACGTAAATATTCTATCTACAGCGTGTTATCTGATTTCTTATAATTAGTTTGCTCGGGTTCTTCTAATATACACAGTTTGCACATTGATAATATTACGTTGACGGTATGATATATCGTTAACGATGCAGTGCGGTCGAGTCCTGTATCTGCGCTTCCGTGCAGCTGGTTAGCTCGCAGCGGGATATATTATGGTTAAACCTGAAAAAGCTTCTAACGCATAAATAACAACACTATTAAATTAATAAATTTCAAAACACAAAAACGTAACATTTAATTAAAATGATTAAAAACTACATTCAAATTCAACCGTCTATACTCGTATCGATATTACACATGACACGTTTTTTTTTTTTTTGGTTCACACCTACTAAATTATGATTTTGTTTCAATTATTCTATAATAATTGATTTAATAACTAAATACCTACACGGTATAGCAATGATATACATCATATTAACAAATAATATTTATATTGTTTCATACATTTAAAGAGTATTAAAGCTAGCAATAGCCTATATTGGTTAGTTTCGTAGTTTTATTATAGTGTGATGACTTGAGAAAATCTGTGATTGGTTGTATTTATTTTCTTATTTTGTGTTCAAAAAATTTAGTGTTACTACCGTACTACACCCATATAACTACATATGTTGTCTATAGCAATTAATGTATGTTCGGTAAAATCGATTTAAGAATAAAATCAGATTTATTACTAAGAGTGAAATTAGGTACCTATAATCAAACACAGGTAAATATGAAAAAAATATTGGAAATACGTAGTTCAAAATTTATGAAAATTATATCTTTTATACTTGAAATTGAAAATGTAATATTATACAATATAATTCAATATTTCTAATACAATCCTCCACCCCCAAAAAATGTATATCTTTTTTGTATTAGACATTTTAAGTTGAAATTGTTTACAATGTATGATATTTAAATGAAGCAAAAAATAATTTAAACTTTCTTTATTGTAATTTAAAATGAATTATTTACTGTGGAACATTGCAAATATTATTGTTTCCCATACACAATGAAATTTTCAACATTTTAGGATAATATTTATTCTATGAACCTATTTGTATCGTTCTACGGCAAGTTGGACGTCAGTATTGATTTATAAGTTAATAACAACTTATATTATTATATGCAAATATAAAATAACATTATTAGAATATTATTATCATTATTATTATTATTATTATTTTTTTTTCATGTGAAAAATAGTTCAACCAATCATATTAAAATAAGAATAATAAATTACGAATACAAAAATAAATATATACTAAAATATCCTTAGAAATATTGGTTAATAGAGCTTATCCGCTCAGAACCCACGTTTTGTTTATTTAACTATTTATAATTGAATTAAATTTCAATACACCCATTAAAGTGACCTACTCAATGATGAAGAACACTCGACAATCGAAATCTACCATATACGTAGGTGTACACTGTAATTTCCATATCATATATTTTACTACAATTCTTATATTTCTTAGGTACCTATAATCAAATATAAATTGTCTATCGTTAAGTTTATATACTTTAGTGTGTGTCATTATTTTATGGGTACACGATAATATCTACTATATCTACCTACTGTGTGATGTTGCACGGTATTTTTGTTAGCCGAGTGTAGTTGACGTATTTTTTTTTTTTTTCGTCATCAATTAATGTGTTATAGAATGATACAAATTATATATTTGAGAGGTATAATATGGTCTAGTAACGACTATAGATTATATGGTGCACACTCCATAAGCGTATTTTAGACACGTAGCTCACTGTGTATTACATATTTATTTGGTTGTTAATACATCATTAAACTGAATAATGCAATTTTTATCGTTTGAATAATATAAATCTATTTGTTTTATACCTATATTAAACCACATGACCATCCATAATGTATTAATATTGCATTAGCATTAATATAATAAATATCTAGCAACATTAAAACATTTACTATTGTAAAATTGATTTCAAGTTAATTTATTTTTATTAAAATTTTTTTAGAATTTTTTGTTTTATCAAATTACAAACTAAAATATCATTGTTATATTAAACTACGTATTCATATTATATCCACTGTAATTCAATTAATCAAAAAAACAATTATCTACTCAAAGTACTAAACGTGATATTCTGGAGTCTAGATCAATATTTTTTTCATTTATAATATATAAAACTCGTATTTATTATAATAAAATATCTAAAACATTATAATAAGTAGATCGAAAGAATGCTATTATAATTTTATATTATAAATTCCGCTCGTTGCGTTAAACTGAATGAATAACTGTTGTACCCATTTTTTACAATGTTAGCGTATAAACGGTTTTTGTTGTTGTTGTTATTATTATTATAGTGATGTGCAAAAGGGTATCAGTGACGTATGCCGTAGACTTTATATTATTGCAATGAAACGGAAATCTATTATATTAAAAAATATATTTGTTGACAACTTGGAAAACCCATTTTATCCCATAAACGGTGATTCTGTATAATGTATTTGTATATATAGTGCAGGTTATTTCAATATTATGTTGCTTTGGTACATTAATATTATTTATCTAAATCAAGGCTTTTAAATGTTATGATTTGAATAACTATTAGAATTTAGAAACTATACTTTTAAAATATTTACTTCATAATTTTTTTTTCAAGTAAAAAAAAAAATATTAACTTTGAGTATAGATTGACTGAAAATAAATATAATATTCTAATAAAAATTTTGTTATTTCTATAATATTTTTAAAATGTTTTCCTATTTTTAGAAAAAAAAAGCAAATGTGATAAGTGCAGATACAAATTAAAATTTTGAAGAAAGAAACCAGGGCCATCTAATAATAAAAAATATATTTCAAAAGTATTAGTTGATTAAGATAAGATATTGATATTGATAAACGTTGTGTGGAATCTTTTATTTATATGGTATATAATCTCGCAATTGAAAAAACTAAAACAAAAAATACTAAAAAAACATAGTGAACGGCATTGCGGAACGTAAACATATAACGCGCAAACTTTTGAAATAATAACAGTAAGGTAATTATTTAAAATTAACACGTGTTTTTTTTTTAAAACAGAATAAAACAAACAAAATAAAAACCCATGGATATGCCTGTCCATTAAATATATATATATATATATATATATATATATATATAAATTATGTATAAATCATATAAAATAATAATAATGTTCTAAAATAATTGCGATTATATTATCATGCCGGTGCACTTGATTTAAATGTGGTGGAGGACTGTTATACAAAATAATATTATCATATTGCACGGAAACTCCGGTTTTCGGGACAGTTTGGCAGCGAAAAATGCGTCTAAACTCACGCTGAGTTTCCAGAGGGGGCTTAGACACGATATTGTATTATGGACGACACGGGAATTAACCGCCCGTTGTCACTCAGCCGGTGGTATTATATTGTACTTATCCGTATACGTCTAGTATAGAGCAGGAGTGGACAACTTTGCTTTATTTTATAGATTTATACAAGAAGTATTTTATCATATTTAATTATACAAACAATTAATTTTAATAAGAAATAGTTAAAAAGTAATTTAAAAGTAAAATGCGTAATGTTTTTTATCAAGTAAATTGTTTTGATTCATAATACTATTTGCAACTGAAATTGAGTAGTGTAATTTATTTTGATTATTTTTTTGTATTCACGGGTTAAGAAAATATTTAAATGTATGTTTTTTCGTTTATAAAAAAAAAAAAAACTCACGAAATGAAGAAAGAGAGTTGCGATTGCCTTAAACTCATGTCACAGTCCAACTTGTTAGTCCTTCTTGGTACAGAGCTTCGGTGCGCAACTTATGTTGATCCACGAATCTCAAATTAATTTATTTCGATGAGGCGACCCGGTTCTTACCAACATTATAGAAGTGTATAATATTTACATAATATACTTAACGTCTAGAGAAATGTAATTCATATAAATTAAATCGTTAATTTTAGGTAATTTTAATATTTCTTTAATTTAATATTAATCCAAAACATAAACAAAAAATAGAATATATATATAGTATATGACTTTTTCATTCGGTGTTCAATTATTGGCGACTCACAGATTGCGCACCACTGATATAGAAAATCCCAAGAACGGCCTTCAGAAGTGAATACTATCACCACACACTATTAGGGGTTAGTATAAAATGATAATATAAGGACGACTCGCATCTACAGTGGATTAATCCCCGTCACTATTACCTTGGCCGGCATACAGACGACGATATAAATTAGAATACACACAATAAAACCTTTGATATTTCACATTGACGTACAATAATGTCATGTCCATGTGCGGTGTATACGTCAATATCGGCGTAACGGTGACGGAAAATAATAATGACTTACGTTATCATAGAGACTATATTTAATAAATACGTCTATCCAGTATGTTTGCTATTTGAATAGACTAGACAGTATATTGTAATGGTCTCTGTTCGGATCTTTACGTAGCTTTTCCAATAGGTATGTTTGTTGAGTAATGTATTTTTACAAGAGGTCGGAAAACGGATGTATCACCGTAGTTTACCGATATTGCCGAACTCTAACGCTGTGTTATCGAGATTTTATTACCTTTTGAAATGGTTAGTAGCCTTAAACACGGTAGATGAAATTATTATTTATTTGGTTTACGGCACGTGAAAGATATATCCATTATTATCATAAAAGTTTATCTAACATCAATGTATTTTCTATGAAAATTATATTTTATTTATTATAATAATTGTTTAATAACAATAATAAAACAAAGATTGAACAAAATAATCCTTAAAAAACTAATAATTGTACATACATTAGTATTATACAGTGTTAGTCTTATTCTTATGTATGTGGTTCATTTAAATAATAATGAATACATATATCGATTATATTGGTTTTAAAAATAGAACGGTTAATTTTTCAAAACAATTTTAAAACTATTAATCACACTATTGGACTAAATATAAAATAAACTTAATAATTTTTAAGTGAAAATTTTATTTTTTGATTGATTCTGGTTAGTATTTAAAAACTATGGCTTACAATAACTTAGTAAATATTTAGTACATTTAATTAAATTCCTAGCATTTCTTTTTATTATTATTACCTTTAAAAATAAAGTAGTTATATCTTTTAATATATTGTAAATATTTAAATATGATTCAAATTTGAAATTTACCTAATAATTAGGTAATATAATTATTATATAACACACAAAAAAATAAAATCATTCTTTAATATATTAATTATTGATTTTTAACATTAGTATAAGTATGCAATACCTATTCTAGAATCATAACTAGTTGATTAATTTAAATTTCTCTTTGAAATAACTTTATTTTTACTTAAAATACTTTAAATTTCAATATTTAATTATATGTACTTAATACTTACATAATATTAGCATATGTACAATCTATTTATTAAATTATGACACTCATCAAATATCCTTTTTAGCAAAATTGGAATTGGAATTTACCAACCATTATTTTCAAATAATATCAATTAAGAAAGTAAATTTATGGTCTAAATACCTTGTAATTTTGAGGAATCAACTAATAGATACATGCTACCAAATTTTATTCGCTTACATAGACATTAATGGTTTAAATTTTAAATAATCACTGACAGGAGTTACGTAATTAGCTGTGTTAACGTCTAATATTTTCATTGTTAAACTTAGTAGGAATATTGTTAAAATATCGATCACGTGAAAAACCAGACCTCCATACATTTATGATTTCAAGAAATTAAGTAAATACATTTATCTACATTCTACATGGCACTTAGAGTTAAATCAATGATGAGGTTGTCGAAAGTTAACTTTTCTTCAGAAAGGAAAAATTACCATCATTATTAAATGCAATCCGTTTTATTAAATATAGTCAATATTTTAATTGTTAAACAATAATATTTTTAAATGGTTAATACCTATTTTTGTAGTTTTATTATACATCTCCAAACATTCTACTTATTAGTTCAAAATTTATTTGATATAGCTTGTGATAACTGCGTGAAATCATTGGCAACCGTGCATAATGCATAAACTGTAATATTATGCGAATCTTATTAAAACGATTTGTCCTGATTTTTTTTTACTATCCGAATCACTTAAACTATCACGAAAGTTGTCTACGAGATGTTTGTGACATATGATTTTTAAACAAGATTATTGATTTAAAAAAATAAAATAAATATATTTTAATAATATCGTGATTAAATAGAATTTCATTATTATTTTTAATGTCGCTTAAATAAATATACGCGTATAATAAAATATTTTAACTAGATACGAGATGCTAAACTATTTTAAGTAGTTTTGGCACTATATTATTTTGGTAGAAACATAAAAAAATATGTATCTACATAAATAAGGGTGTAATATAGTTGGATTAATATATGTTAATTAAGGATTTACTATATTATTAAGACTATAATCAAGTACTATTATTACCTTAGGCCTTATTAAGGCCTATTTAAGTATAAAAATATTAGTTATTTATTATTTATTTGTTCAATATATCAAATATATTCAAATTATTATTAATTATTATTCTATATACAAATCAAAAGTAATATTAACTAGTTTTCTAACTCAAAAATTGTAAAGTTATTTCGATTAGTAATATTTGTGAATTTATCTAGCTTTAAATAGACATTATTAGAAAAATAAAACATAATCAGAATTTAGAACTATTAGGAAATATAATTATTATGGTAATTTATTAAAATAAACAAAACATGTTTTTACTGTAAAAATTAAGATAAACATGATCAATATGAGTAATGAATAACTATTTCTGATATATTATTCCAACAAAATATTTTAAGAATTTCTTGTTTTAAAAAATGATATGACAATTGAAAATGATTGTAATACTTTTTTGAATACACAGATACTCTATTCGACGGTAATAATTTTTACATCCCATGATATTTTACATCCTATGTTCAGAACATATACTTAATAGCTAATACCTCCATACAGCTTGCAGTATGATGTTGGAGTGATAAATAATTTTAAGCAAGTACAGCATAGTGAGTAATACAATTTATATGTTAGCGCTATTCTCGCGATAAATTTAGCTTTATGGGACTCCCTGTATATTAATATGATTAGGTAATTTATTATTTTATTTTTTAAATCCAACCGTACTTGAATACATAATAAATCGTATCGTATTGGCTTAATGCCATATTATCGTTGTATGAATAATAATCTGGAAAAGTACTATTGTATAATCATGATCACAGTTTTATGTATACTTTAATATCATAAATTCATAAATAATCACATTTCACATAAATTTGTTAATTATGATGTATAGTGCATTAATAATTTGAGTTATTTTATTGGGAAATTATGAATATCAAACATGATATTTTTACTAGTAAATAATAATGGTTTATATTATTATTATTTGATTAAGATTTAAATTAAAATAAATTACGGATATTATAAAACAAGGTTATGTTTAAAATAATGGTTTTAATTTTTTGTGTTAAATTATTTTATTAAGTTTAAATAAATATCTTAAAGCATGTTAACTATGAGTAAACACATGTTTAACTATCAAATGTATTTTTAGTATATTTAATGGTTATTTTGAAATCTATAACATTTAACATGAAAATATTATGATATAAGTTAGTAGGTACTGAAAATACATTAAATAAATAACAATATTTTTAGGAATCCCCAATTATTAATAAGATGTGTTCTTTAATAGAAGTTTCACTGTAATCATTTCAAATAAATGCAATAATAATTTTATAAAAATATAATAATTTGTGTAACAGAAAAATAGATAAGTACTGAATATTTTCTAAAAATATGATTATCGTCACAATTTTATATCTCTCCATACAATGCATTTAAATACAAAAAGAAATCTATTACATATTATTATCAAATTCCATTTATCCACGCTATTTGTGTTACATTATAATTAATTATCCTGAACCTTGTCAAATATTTTTAGTCGGACTGCACTTAATTAAATTTGTAAATAAAGATAACGTTCAAAATTCTGATTCATGCTCAACTAAATTTAATAATAAATGTAAATATTTTATAGTTTTCAAAAACGCAAACGTAACTTTATTTTGTTTACTTTATCCCAAGTGATTTGCATAAGATAAACCGTACTTATAGGTACATGCCAAATCACGCATTCTTACTCGTGTCAAAATAATTAACTGAAACACAAAACCTTTCTATTTTTCCTCCTCCACACCACAGAATATGAGTTTTGTACATTTTGTTTGCAAATATTATGTATGCATATATTTAATATTTGTACACTTTTAGTTTTTGCCTCATGAAAAAGTAACCAGAGTGGTGGTAAAGAAACGTTTTCTTTGAAGGTGTTCCTATGCATACGTGTTATAGTATTCTGGAAAAATGTAGATCAGAAAACTGTTTTTTTTTTCGTAGTATTACTACTAGTACTATAGTAATAGTTTATATGTATTTTGAAAATTAAAATATATTTTGTACAATCTATATTCTATATATTATAATTTAAAATACTGAAATAACAATTTTTCTTAAATTTTAATTCCGATAATGATATTTTTATATACTTGTTTTATAATATATTCTGCTTTTTTTTTTTAGTTAACTGATAATTAGTTTTAATATTGATGTATATATTCATAAATACTTGCAATTTTTTTTATTAATTTAATATATTTAATTTTTTACAATAATAAATATTTTATATTATTATTTATGCGCGAATGGTAAAAACAAAATAAACAGTAAAACCTCACAATAGTGAACACTTTCGATCACTGAAATGTTGTCTGCTAATCAGAGGGGGTCAATTTTTAAATTTATAAAGGTACATTTTTTAAAGGAAAAAATATGTACTATGTTAAAGTTAATTAGATTTTTTTAAAATTGACACATTAGTCAAATAAAATATAAATTAACATTATTGTTAACATTTAAAATATAATATAATATTAATACAACGCCTAGTTTTTTTAAAGAAATTGGGAGATAAAAATGTTAAGCAAGTGTCGGGTGGACCATTGTAATGGATATGTTCGATTTAAATTCATTGTTATATTATTTTATATGAAATGTTGGTAAATAAACAACTTATAAAGAAAGAATCTTATATTACATTTTCGTGCATCTTGAGCCAAAAAAAAAAAAAAAAATGTTATCAACATTCAAACAAAAAAGATTGAAAATTCCAATTATCTGTAAACAGCTCAAAAATAAAATATATTTTAGAAAATTATTTCATATGTTAGAAATACTAACATAAATATTTGAAAATTTCAAATAGGTATATACATGGTTATTCGTTTTTGAGATATATTAAAAAAGAGAAAATAAATTTCATTAAATACTCTGGATTTGCAAAAAAATTCATGTTATACCTGATTTTTTTTTTTTTAAATAGGTGTCAGCTATTATGTGAATACACTGTTTGGAGGTTTTTATGTTAAAAATGTCCTTGTCCCCAAGGAACGTCTGCTATTGAGAGATGTTCGCAATATGGAGGATATCTTATGAATAGTCGATATATTCATTATTTTATTTTTATGAATTATAGATGTTATATTATTCTATTATTACTTCCAAAACCTAATTTATACTGTAGGGAAATATTAAAGAAAGTTTTCAATATTTTTTTTTTGAAATACCATAGGAAATCAATTTCCATTAATAAGATTAAATATTTAATAATTATTTACTTAATAAAGATTATTATAATAATTTCTCTAGTTTATTCATTAAGTTATTTGTTTAAGTGTTCAGCCGATAAATTAAAATATAACATTTAAAACAAAATTATAAAGTTAAAACATTATATATTTATTTATAATGTATAGGTAGAAGTATAGTATATAAGTATAGTACCTTTTATAAAATCTTTCATGAATTTTAATTTTTCAAGCTGAAATTTCATTAGAGTTATAAGATAAAAATAAATGTAATAGTTAAAGCGTCGTATGGTGTACTAAAGTTTTAGATGTTATTTTATAGGCTAGAATTTACTAAAATAAGTAAAACTGTATACACAGCGATAAAATAAAAAGTAATAATTTTTTTGTTAGTCATAATATATAAAATAATATCATCATAGCTTAATATAAATCAATGACTTTTCAATGAAAAAATATTTTCTATTACAGGTTCATGGTATGTGAATATATAATACAATAGTATATTATATTTATAGTATTCAATCCGTAGATTGGTCTACAATAAATGTTCTCTCACTGATTCTCTGTATTGTGCTTTATCTTTGAGTTGTCTGTACGAATCGACTCTTGCATATTTGATTACTTGACTTATATAACACGTTCTTGGCCTACCTTTTCCGCGTTTCCCTTCAATCATACCTTCCAATATGATGCTATAGAGTTCTTCGTTGTGTCTTAGCGTATGACCTATCATATTCCAACGCCTTGATCTTGAATTATTTAGCAATGTTCTTTTCTCTTTGACTAAATCTAGTACTTTTTCATTTGTCTTCATTTCCGTCCATTTTATTTTCTCCATTTTACGCCAACACCACATTCCTAAAGTTTCTAGAGTGGTTTCCTCTTTTTTGTTCAACAGCCATGTCTCACTGCCATACAATGCTACATGTACTCCATACATATGTTTTAATTAATCGTTTTCTTGTTCTTAGATCTATATTTTTTTATGTTAATAGTTTACTCTTAAGTAGGAATGCCTGTTTTGCTTGCCCTATTCTACTTTTTATTTCTTTTTTTGATCATCATTACTTATTATGCTTCTCTAATATTTAAATTGATTTACTTGTTCTATTCTGTTTTCTTTTAGGGATATATTAATGTTTGGTTCATTTTGTTTACTACATACCATTATTTTTGTTTTTTCCGTATTTATTATTAATTTTAAATTTGAAAATATGTCATCCATTTCAATAAGTGCTGTTTGTAGATCGTTTTCAGAGCAAAACTATATTATCTGCAAATCGTATCATTGATACTAGGATACCTCCTATTACTATTCCTATCCTTCGTTCTTGCTCTTTTGTTTTATATCTCTTATCGCTTGCTCAACGTAAACATTACATAAAGAGGGTGACAGTGGGCATACTTGTCTTACTCCTTTCTCTTTATAAGCTGTCTTAATTGTGTAATTAATTTTAATTTCAGCTTCTTAATTTTTGTATATTGCAAATAAAATATTTCTATCTTTAATGTCTATTCCAACATTGTCCATTATGTTAAATAGTATTTTCCAATTGACATTGTCGAAAGCTTTTACAAATTCTGCAAAAGTCATACATATTTCCTTTTGTCTATCTATTTGTTTTTCTAATGTTATTCTTAAATTTAGTATTGCTTTCCTGGTACCTTTGTTTTTCCGAAAACCATAATGATCGTATAATAGTATATTATATGTATGTAATGTATTTATATAATATGATTTTGCATATGTATACAAGTATAGTTTATTTTTTATTATTTGTTTTAATCTAAATAGTATTTAAAAACTTATATAGTTCGGAATTTTTTATGTTTTTTCTTCTAATTTATCCCTCGTCATTAAATTATTAATCGTGACTTTCATAAAACCTTTAAAACCGATTTATTATTTCCGCCAAACTTTCAAGAATTTATCCCGCGCGAAAACGAAGTGTTAACGTAGTATAAATAATGCGTGTTTATTGACCGGAAATAAATTCATTCGGCCGGAAAAAAAATTACGAAATCAAATTAATGTACGGAATTAAATTAATAAATATTATAAATATTGTGTATTTACTTTTGTTGTACTGTTAGTAACGGTGAGTTGGCGATTACGAATTCACATAAATTTCAAATGTCCGTGCAACGATTGGTTCAAAAAAGATTTAAAAATTATTGAACTTTTAGTTTTCTATTTAAATATTTTAAGCATTTGCACCAATAAATTTTTGTACTAAAAAAAATTGTGAAAAATAAACATAGAAGAAGTTTCGTAAATGATTGTTATAGCAGGATGGAAGGTAATGTGAAAAAGGATCAGTTAACTACCATCTTTTTTTCAATTATTTATATTTATAGGTATTTTATTTGTACTTTAATATTATATAATTTAGAACTGCCATGTACTATCATGGGATTAGATTAATCTGTTTAGGATAATATATTTATTAAATAACATTTAAGAATATAATATAATATTATAATTTTGATAATATTGTAGTACTATCATTAACATTAACATTCAATGACAATATCATACATATATTCACCACATATTACTGGGTATAATACGAATAATACGATTGTATATTGATTTGAATTTAAAAACTAATAGTTGTTACTACTATTCATATACATTTTGTTTATATATAATGCCCAAATATTTAAAATCTTTAATTTTTATTATTATTATTACATTACAAAAGGTTATATATATATACAAATTATTTTTAATACCTATATTATATGAAGTCAATATAGTTTGTAAGATTCAATATTCTATGATATAGGTACCTATTGTATTTATTACTTTGTTTTTTTAACAAACATTTCAATAACTAATAACGTAGTTTAAAAATTTAAAAATCATAATAAGATGACCTTTCAGATTTACTGCGATGGCCATATTATTACCTTCTACCTTTTAAAATAGTTGTTTATGATTTAAAAGATACTTTTATCTCTTTTCATTTCATAGTTGTAAAATTCACCCTTTTTTTAATTTATTAAAATAATAATTGTGAATGATATTATTATTATTTTTTTAAATATAAATTTATTATTAACAAACTTGAATAATAAGGGGTTGTTATCGCTGAAATTATTTTTTATAAAAAAAAAAAAATGTTAAACTTTCACTTTATATTTATATAATATTATGTATATGTATATGCAATTCATTTTGTAGGTATTAAGAAGCTACATTATTTCTAATAAACTACTGTAGATTTTATATTTAATATAAATTGCTTTTTATTGAAAATTACTCGCTTATTAATAATATATTCTTCGAAATCATTTAAGATCATGCTTGTATAATTCATTAACTAACATTTATAATTATTCTTCTTCGGAAAATAGTTTTAAATGCTGTAAGTGCCGTAATAATTACCACTTTGAATGAACTAATATAGGCTCTCCAGAGAAGCTTCGAAATTTAGGGATTAACTGGAATTCATGAAAATGTATCGAATACTCTTTATCCAATATTGTAGTAAGAAAAAATAATACTGTATAATTCTATTTTAGTTAAATATGAATCTATATATAGCCTAAGTCTTAGGCGGATATAGTGCCTATTTTATAAAAAATTGAAAATTTGATTACTACGACAAACTCAATAGAAAAATCAATAAGAGTTTTTTCAGATATAATTCCAAATTAGATAGTGTAATAGATAAAGTAAATTATGTATTGATATTGAATACCGTTTAAGCAACATAGAACAAATATAAAAATATGATAAACGAATTAGAATTATTAAAGAATAACTCTAATTTTTCGAGCAAAATGGCCTTGCTCATAATATCAAAATATTTGGTATTACATTTAGCGTAAATGAATCATTAAACAAAGTAATTATCTGTTTTGGAAAAAAATATTATTTTTTATGATTTGATTTATTGAAGTTATATAGACTGAAAAATAATAAAGATAGTCATGGAATGATTATTGTTCGTTTAATTAATAAAATAACAAAAAATAATTTTTTATCTGAAATTAAAACTTTATAATGGTAATCAAGCCAAACACATTAGTTCGAATTTCTCAAATACAAAAATATTTATAAATGATTAATTATCAGTGAAAAATAAAAGATTTTCTTGTTTATCAAAATTATTATCAAATATTTATGATTTCAAATATATTTGGACTAACTTAAGCGGAGTCTTCATGAAAAAAAATTAAAGTTCACATAGTTTTCAAGTCATATCTGTTAATCAACTTATCAAATTTTATATTGAAAAAAAAATGTCGTTCAACTCTATGATGGCGTAGCAAAAAATTAATTTTTGTTATTATAAATACCATATAAACATTTTTTTTTAAATTTAAATGGTTCATACCTTACAAAATGTATGTAATGAAATTAAGACTGTAAATATTGTTGAAACAAAAAATATTAATTTTTTAAATGAGGTCAAATTTTATGAAAAATGGTTTTCTATTTTTGAAATGAATATAAGAAGTATTAAATGTAATCTAGATGAACTAGCTACTTTAATGAGTACTTATTAATTATATATATGATATTATTGTACTTAGTGAAACTTGGTTAACTAAAGATTGTAATATTAGCTTATTTGGATATAAACAGTAACACTGTCTAAGCAATTTAAATAAATTTTATTTAATAATTTTAAACTATTGTATTCTAATCAATAAACTTGAATATGCTGATGTCAACAGTAAAGAACTTAATCTATTTTCATCATTTTTAGTTGGAAGATATCAAGTTTTTAGAGTTGATAATGTTTTGAGTAACTTTTTACCAATTAACTATGGAGTTCCACAAGGTAGAGTGTTAGGACCTCTATTTTTTTATAGTCTATACAAATGGTTTATTTAGTTTAAATTTAAATACTAAAATAATAAGTTTTACCTTAATTTTGGTTAGCGGTACCTCAAATAATATGTAATTAATATATTAGCTACATTCACCTCGGAAACTATTGATAACTGGATTGTAAATAATTTACCCAAACTCAATATTAAAAAATCAAAGTATATATATTTTTAAAATTTATTTAAAAGTTGAATATATATTCCATTAATATTTTACTACTCAAATTGTAATAGGACTTTAGATTTTTGTAAATGTGATAAATTTAAACATGTTGACTCAATTAAATACCTTGGGGTGATTTTTGATTGAAATTTGAGGTGAACTTTCTATATTAAGCATGTAGTTAATATGATACGAAAATTGTTTTATACATTTAAATTGTTAAAAGATGTCCTTAACACCAACACCTTGCGTAAAATCTATTTAGCACTAGTACAATATATTATTAGCTATGGTATTGTTTTTTGTGTAAATGCATCAAAGTTTGCTTTAAATCCGCTATTGAACTCATTGTAAAGATTTATACTATTGAAATCGTATGATTTTCACGTAGATAACCTTTACAATACATTAAATGAAAGAAACCTCAATGTCTTATACATATGGAATATCCTTAATTATATTTTTAATTTAGATTTAAAAAAATATTACCTGTATCATAACTATAAAAATATAAAATACGTCTAAAACAATCAGTAAATCTGAATATGCCAATATAAGAAATTTGGTAGACAAATGATTATTAATGTCAGTGTTTGTATATGTATTATTGTATTATGCTTAATATTAATTTAATATCATATAAAAATAAGTATCATTATAAAAAATATTTAAAACATCTGAATCTGAATCATATTATTATATTAAAAACAAAAATTTTTAATTGTATTTTCTTCTTCTTATATTTATCTATATAAGATATGTTCGTTATATAAAGTAATACATTAACAATAATATAAATATGATATGTATATTATAAATAATAAATTGTAATATATTAGTATTGTATCAAACTTGTTGCATCTATCATAAGCTATGCTTTTAGGGTGGCATCATTAATTGCTGTATTTTTAGTTTTATTATCTTTATGTAAAATATTATTTTGAAAATAAACTATTATTATTAATATTATTATTACCTATTAGAAATCAATAATTATTTATTATAATATATAAAAAGTTTTAAAATTAAAATAAAACTAAAATCATGGTCTTCATTTCTTAGTCAGTAAAATTAAAATAATTAAGACATGTATTTACATTACATTTATACATATTATGTATATAAATATATATATATTATATATATTAGTAGTATGAAATTATGTTCTTTAATAGGACTGTGCTCATGTAATATATTGGTTTGTTCACAATTATGCATTCCACATAGACTTCAAAATTCCAAAAATGTATAACATCAAGGACCTATTGATAAGTTTCTTCAGTCATTTACACAAAACAAGCGTTGCACAATATTTCGTGCTGAACGTCCGTTTTAATAGGAGCAGATTAACGTGGTCATTTCCATGATATTTTAAATTAGCTTAAATTCTACTTATTTTTGTAAATAAAACTATTTTGTATACCTGTATAACTATAATGTAACATAACTGTAAGCGTAAACTTTGTTGTTGTACTCTATACATTTTAAAACTAGTAATTTTACTTAACACCAATGTTAAAATATTTTAGTTTTATATTCCTAAGTTTAGATGATTAATGTCAGAAAAACTTTAAAAAATAAAAATAATAAAGATCTCGAGTTCAATGTTTTCATTTTTCTATTATACATTGATTTTTTAAAAAAAAATGTTGTGTCGTGCTTACTTTTTTTTTTCATATTTAATCAACAACAGAGGAGACTCTGTTTGAATAATAATACTACTTCTCTGCTACTATCAAATGTTGTGTTTACTTGTGCCACTGGTTTATACACATGTAGTTATTAAATTACTGAAATGACGTGCATTTGATCAATGAGTTTAATATTATTCAATATTGTGATTCAATAATTTAAATTTGAACTACCGTAGCATCAGTATCTTTTCAACTTTTCACGTTTAATATAATTTATAATAAGATATTCTGGTAGTTTATTGATCAAACTTAGTGAATCTTTAAACATTATGATGAGCAAGTGAAATCTGGTTAAAGAGTTATATTATATATTTACCATAATTCAAAAAAAAAAATTGTTTGTTTATTTGAAAACTGTTCTATTTTTTTCCAAAGAGACGTGCATTAAACCTCTAGGGACATTTAAAAAAATTCACGATAGAACTTGATATTTTTAGAATTTTGCAAATTCTATGTAAGCAGAAAAAAGCTTGTGAATAGTTCAAATCTAAAGTAATGTAAAAAAAAAAATTTAAAAAACTTTGTATGAACGGTTAACTTCACAATTTTAAATCTTTGTAGTTCATAACTGGTTTTAAAACCTACGTAGAACATTTAATTTTGTTATTAAATCGGTTTAAAAACTAAAACATTTGTTTTGATTTTTCCGTGCTCTTATTGAAAAAATTGTTTGTAAATGTTTATTATTTTTCAATTAATAAAATAAATATAATAATTTGTAATCAAGGGGTGACCTAACTTTTTTTGATCACGATCTACTAAAAATATACTTCACCTTTGAGGTTTGACTTCCATAGAACATTTTTTATTATTGATTAACTATAATTATTAAGAACCATACTTGTATAAAGTGTATATAAACATACAACAAGTATTATAACCTTATCACTAACTAATAAAATAAATTCTAATATGGTCGACTTTGACATTGTCCACGATCGACCGTTTGGCCGCCCTTGGTCTATATTTTATACAAAATTATTTTTAACCTGTGGCTTGGATATTATTTCTAATTTAAAAACTGTTATTAAAACAGAATTGCTTAAAAACAAATTTAGAACACTATTAGTATGAGATAATAAAAAATGATACATTTTTATTAATTAAATAATTTGATTTATTTCTTTTGTAACAAAACTTATTTTAATATTAACTGATGTGAGAGGATCATACATTTAAAAATTATGAAATTTTGTTCACTGTTTTAATATCTTGAGAAATGCTTTTCATTAAAAATGTTTAGCATTTAAAGTACATATTCTTCGAAATATTTTGCTATTATATATTAAACTCAATATTCCATTAAAGAGAAATGACATTTTATAAACAAAAGTGACTTATAACTAAAAAAAATCCACTATAACAGCAAGTAATTATTTTCTTTAAACTTACTTTGATAAAATTGAAATTATTACTGTGAGTGTAAAATATAAAACTAATTAAAACATATATTATCCATTTTACAGTAATTAAGTAAACCAGTGACATATTTTTCATATGATTAATAATTGATTAATATAATCAAATACTTATGTTATAACTGTTGTAGGTTTAATATTAATAAAATGTATAATCTACAATTAGATAGCCTGTTAGTCTTATATTAGAGTTATTTTCAAATGTCATATATATTTTTTTTTATTATTATTTGCTGTTAACAATATTATGTTTTATAACTCATTTAAAATACATTTTAAGTATTAAATAAATCATAATTACAGTAAATGTATCGATTATACAATGTCAAAACATTTGATTACATAAATATATTGGTCACTATTTGACGGCCAAAGAAGCAGTTGCATCTTATAAGTAGAATCAAGCTAATGCCATATAGTTGCACTTTCAAAATATTCATTATCTTTAACGGTTTATAGTTTATACCGCTGACATTGGTTGTAATCTATAACAATATAATATAGATGTTGTATTAATATTACAGCGTTGCTTGGAATGGATACGTGACAAACTATTCCGGTTCATATTATTCCGTATTTACGTCTATAGTATAACAACGACGGCCATCACAGGGCCTTTGAAAAGGTCTGAATGCAATTTAGCGTAATATGTGTGTATTTTGCCTTGTGATTGCATATAGTCTCGCATAGCTAGGCGAACACAATAAACCGTATTAATACGTTATAATATGTAAACACCATTACACAATACATATGTGTGATGTGTCTATTTATATATTACTACCGACCGATTTGTCAAACGTATAATGACCGGTGATGCAATATAGTTACGAGGGTTTATACCTGAAAATATGGACTTTGAACGTCAAATTCGCTGATAAATCGATTTCAATTTCTACCTATGGTAACATTATATATATATATAATTATACCTATCGAAATTCGGTACTTTGTTAATGGAGTGATGGTTCTATAACTATTCACTTCACCGAGACTTTACATTTCTAAAAAGAAACTAAGGATTCCTAAGTACCTATATTTCACTAAAGAAATAAAATAATAATAAATAATAATGATTATTTCAATCTAGCTAATAATATCGGATTCCAATGTGTTTATAGAACACGAACCTCTTTCGTGGAACTTTAAGACAGTTTGAAAACCATGACTGTTTAAGGGCAATGTAATTGTGACCAGTTTACTAAGTATAAAGTATTTGTATGATAGATCAATAATTGTAGACACAATGTTAGTTAATTATATAAAATGTTGTTTTATCCTACAATGGCTATTTTTTTATCAACATTTTATTTAATTTCTACAACTACGGTGAGTTAACCCATATTTAACATATTATAATATTGTGCGATTTTTTTTAATAAATACAGTTAATTCTTAAGTACGTTTTAGTTTGGTCAAAGGATTTGAGCATCCTCAAATTTTATACTGAAAACTCAGAATTTCTAGGATTTTCTTTGAAAACGAAAACAAAGATATAGAACTTTATAACTTTAGTTTTGACGAAACGAATCGATATAATGCTATCTACAATAACTATACTTAAAATATTGTATTTAATTTATTAAATTTTATATTTTACGTATTAGGTAACCTTAAACATTAAATATCTACTGCAAATACAGTTTTGCTTTAAGTACTTCAAGTTATTTAATTTGAGCCATAACCGATGAAATCATTTAGTTTATAGAATATTATAATAATTATCATTCATAATCATTCATAATCATTCATCGTCCAGTATATTGGCGTATTATAATATCATTTATATTTACGACAGCATCATAGCAAATAAAATAGTGAGTACTATAAACTCTTATACTGCAATAAATATAAAGTGTCTGTCATTTTAGATGATGCAATATGCCAATATATTCACTATTTAAATCGGAGCAGTTTAAATAGTTTAAACAGCTTACTCTGTTATTTTTGAATTTTAATGATATAAGAAGGATTAGATTTGGATATCAATGTATCGAATCCGAACGCTCTATAGAAATTAATTAATCAATATTTTGTAAATATTAGCATCACCACTTCGGAAATAATATTATTCTCTATACTAATAATAATAAATAAGAATAATATTATTTCCGAAGTGGTAATACTAATAATGCGTAGATGACCATCGAGCGATGAATTCAAATTTTCTTCTGATGATGAATAATATACAGAATATTGTAATAAGATTGGTCAGTCATATATCGATCCCAAATGCGTATATAGCATAATACTTTGTGAATCGATATTATAAAACACAGTAGGGCAACGTTATCCGAGTCGATCCGGCTTACTTATCCACGGCGAAATGAACGCATACATATATATATATATATATAAATATTCGTGCCTATCAATTCGGATCGTAGAAACCACGAGGATATCTTCCATGACTAATAAATCAATGTCTTTTCGAGCGGCGTAACGTACGGACGGAACGAAATTACAATTAGCAGGGAATTTCTGAGGGGTGAAATGAAAAAAAATACATCCAAGTCCAAACGGTGACACGCGTCTACACGCTCGGAATACCGTATCTGTACGACTACACCCGACCCGCAAGTTCTTAGTCGTATCGTACGATGTATGACGCGTTTTTTCATCGATAAATATAATACATTTGTCGATGTGTCTGTATGCCTAATTCTCTGAATAGTATACTTCTGCAATGAGATTTAGCTGAATCAACGTGGTCAAAGTGTTTATTCAACCGTCTGGTAAGTCATAGTAACATTTTAATTTAGGGTCACAATATTAAAAAAAAAAAAAAAAATACAGGACAAAATTAATAATAATAATTATAATAATTTAATAGGCATGGCGTTATTATTAGGCATATCCAGCTATCCACTATAATATTGTATAACCGTATTCACAAAACGTATTTTCAGTGATATAAATACATTTTCGTGGTTTAACAGTTAAAAACAAAACATATTGTTATTTTTGTATTATGTACACTATACAGTGTATTTAAAATGCCCAAAATATAATAAGAAATAATAATAAGGAAAAATTTGATCAAAAAAACAGGACGAAAAGCGTCCTGAAAGAAGTTTGTCAGGACAACCGGACACAATGCTGTAATAAAGGACAATCCTGTAAAAAACAGGACGTATGGTCACCCTAATTTAATTACCAAACGGACACCGCATATTCCCACCTGTGATTTATATCGTATTGTGGTGTACATACACCATAATATCATTGTTTTTTGTGATATTATCGATGTTAAAAGGCTGAAAATAAGTTTGGTATAACATATTGTGTATCATTTTCATGAACCATTTTTAAAATTTTATGAATTAAAAATTCAATACAATTAAAATGTAATTTAACTCTAATGTATGTGGTTAACTGTCTTCGTGTTTATATTTCCAATATGGGCAATAATTTCATTGTAGATAAAAACGAGCTTTTAATATTTATCCAGTGTCATCCTTTATACATTTTCGTCACGGCATTGATCAACATTCAAAGGTTGATTTTTTTTCAATTCGTCGCGGATATGCCCCACAAACAACGAAAACAAAGTAAATACATATTTAACTTTTGTATATCTTATCATTCGTAATAAACAGTTATAATTACGTATCACAAAAAATAAAACGAAAATCTAGATACGTCAAAACTGAAATAAATACCGTACATCTCACAAATGTATGCCTGCAACTATAATTATTTCAGATTACGATTGCGCAGACCAAACAAACGTAATAGTAGATATTACCAGCATAATATGATACGTATTTATCATCATATTTCGTGTGTACCTATATAACATTTCGTTCGGTCGAAATATCTATGTCGGAGGAGTGTCGGACAATAATCGGCTTATAATTGATGACAAACTGCGGTGTGCGAATGACATTTTTGAAAATATATTATACGATTCTAAGGGCGTAACTTTACGTTTATATTATTATGTATGCTAAGACAATGGTGTGGGTACATCTAAAATGAGATATTTTCTTATGTGTCATCCATGTACGACTATCGCTTAAAATGAAAAATGTACTTTTACTGAAAACTATGGTATATTAAAGCCGTTTTTTAAAATTATATTTTAAATTTAAACGGGTCGATGAATGTATTACCTTGCTAGTTTTACAATAACGTGCGTTTTCTTTTTCTTTTTCTTTTTTTATCTCTAGTAGAAAAATTCTTCGATTTTCAACTTCGATGGTGATTTCTGGTTTTAAATTGGATTTAGATGATACTTTGACAGGGAAGTAAAGAGTTCCAAATAATTTTCACAATAATCATGATATACAAAAAAGTTATAATAAACTGTGTACTCACTCTGCAGTAAAGTAGTTTTCGAGTGTATTCCATTATTATTTAGGTCATTGTAATACTTTTTTTAAATTTTAATTCAATGCTAAATAATTATATACTATAAAATAGATTCCGAGAAGAAACTTAGATAGTATGTAAGTCTATACTTTATAGGGGATATTTTATCATATCATATTATTTTACGATTGACAATTTTTGAATTTAAACAAAATACGAGTTATAATAATGTCTTGAGGATAAATCGTTACTTTACGCGTAAAAACCATTCTTGTAAAATATAGTACTTCAATATACAATGTATAAAATGTATGGCTTATTGTTAGATTTAAGTTTTATTTTTATTTCAGTAAAAAAATAAAATTAAAAAGAACATTTCATTAAATATTCAAGCCTGAGGTTTTAAATTTAAAACCTGTATATGTTTTTTAACTATAGCATAATTTAAATTTATCATTTTCGTGATTTTAATGAAATTTGCTATAAATTGATAACGACTTTTTTTATTAGTTTTTAATTGTTTTGTGAACTACTTTCAAGAAATCTTGTACTAAATTATATTATAATATATCATATACAAAAATTAATTCAATCTATATTACCTCTTATATATAGTAGAATAAATTAGTACTAGCTATGTATAAAATATTCTTAGTAATATAGCCTGATAGGATTTTTCTTGAAATAATTTCTTCATCCCTAGTCACTTGTTTAATATTGGATTAAAATGTACTTATTACATCAGTCCCATTAACCTACTCGATTTTTGAGGTAAGTACACTCAATATCTTCTAAATATTGTAGAACCTCGATTAGTCAAAATTCAAAGTAAATGCAATTTTTTTAACTTATCAAGGTATTTGATTTAATATAGTTTTAGAAAAATAATGTTTAAAATAAATGTACGTACATCATAGTTTTTAATTATTTTATAGTTAAAGTATATACATATAATTACGGAGTGTATTATTGTTGTTATTATTTTAAAGTTATTACTACAAAATTGTGTATAATTAATAATTTTTACATTCGATACTACCGTATACTTGTAACCAATCAGTTGCAACTGGCAAAATCAAATGTAATGAAAATAAACCGAATGAAAAATACAATAATAAATAATATAATAAATACGATTAGGTTAAATTATCGGAACGAAACAAGCAGATTGGATAAATTATTATAGAAATCATTCGTTATTATCTGTATATATTCTGAACTCATAATGTTCGTAATTTAGTTTTTTTTTCGAGTAATCCAAGTTTTTGCAAAGGAATGGCATTTATTTTACTTATCAAGGTTTTCTACTTATCGAGGTTCCACTGTATTATATTATAATAGAACGAATTTCTCGGGTTTTTGTTTTTCTAAACATACAACGTAATAATAGAAAAAATATTATACTATTATTTTTACAGATTTTTTTAAAAAATTGAATGTAATATGTATATAAGTCATCGTTATTGATACGAGGTGCATAGATAATGATTTTTATGGACTATAAAACATAATAAATATACTATAGAGCTATAATTATTATTCCTATGTAAATCATAAATGTTTAGCACTTATACCACATATTCTTAGAAATATTTTAATATATTTTCTACTCGATATTCTATAGATGAAAAATGACATTTTGTAAATAAAAGTGGCTTACAAATAGAAAAATCCTACGATAACGACAAACATATTCTCTTTAAACTTAAATTTGATATAATTTAATTTTTTATTGTTGGCGTAAAATATAAAACTAATTAAAAAATATAAATATTTTACAGTAATTAGATAAATTAATATCCACTGCTTTGAATATTCACATATCGTATATTTTATTAATAGTGGTGTGCTCTCGTAGTGAGATTTATAACGAATTATTAAATGGCGTAGTTATTGGCCACGTCGTGTCGTAATAAGCTTAATTTAGTAATAAAATAGCAAAGAGCACTTTCCCACTAACTACTTACCATCTTCCATCATAAAAAATAAGGAAAACACTGACAATGCAAGTATTTTATTATGCTGTAACAAAATACAAATACTATTTTTTATAACTACATATTACAAGGCAACGTTAAAAAATGTAGAGCATCCCGAGGCTGTTACTTCAATATTCTACGTATGCATAACAAGCAACATCTATCAAAATTTGTTCAGAAAATTATAATACATAACTGTTTTGTGGAAGGTACCACCCTAAGCTAAAATTAGATATTTTAATTGTATAAATAAAAACAGACACGAGTAAAACTTAAAAATAAACGGTCATAGATTATATTAAATGATTGAAATCTTATACATTTCTGTGAAAGATAATTATCAAAATAGTTTTATGCCTACTATGTCGGTGTTTGCATTTAGAATGTGCTGCGTAGTTATAGTAACCTGGTATTCGGTTACCATGCATAGAAGGGTCTGTAGGTACATCAATCAAACACACGCTCTACACTAGTGTCATCGTCGTCCGCGTATACAATACGGTAGATACAGACGATACAGTGCATTTAGACCTTAACTAAAGTCGATACACGTTAGTTCATCCTTCCTTTCTTGCATAAGTGCATACCGAATATCATCGTAATCATAATTTGGTTATGTATTATTATATTAGAACAACTGATCAGCGAAATTATATTATAATAATTATAGCAATTATCAATATATTACATTTGTTACAAAACAACAATATATTATGTAGCATGTAAATTTCGTAAAATTTTAAATTGAAACAAAGAAGAGAGTAAGAAAAAATTAGTGACTTGGTGATGATAAGAACCAAAAAAAAAAGAACGCGCGAAAAAAAATGGTTGGAAAATCAATTTTATTACAAATTTTTAAACCGGTTTATACCGTCTTTATTCCTCAATAGGTATATTATATTTTTAAGCACATAAATTGATATATAATATATTACGGTTAGAGCAGTGTTTTTAAACTTTTTTACCACGGTGACCTGCCAAATTAATGTTCAATTTTTTAAAGACTCCTAAATATATATTTTACACATCATATGTTTTGGTGACATTAAACAATTAGTTGACAACTTTTAAGAGGCTACAACCACCAGGTTGAGAAATGTTAGATTAGAGTATAAATATGTAATTTATTTTATCAAAAGTATTTTTTACGTATAATATCTGTAAAATAACATAATGTACAGTGTATTTAATGTTTATAATTTCTTTAAATTTTGAAAAGTAATTTAGTTTACAAAGACGCTATTCTAAATTTGTATGTACTCAATGTACCTTGCTACATGTTATTTAAATTTAAACCTAATAAAAAATATTTAATTTATTTACATCAAAGAAAATATTTATTCAAATCAATTTAGATACTAAGAAATTATGTTTATAAAAGTAGTAAATAATTGTTATTAAACCTTTCAATAAAATACAAACATATATGTATATTGTATTTACATTTTATGTAATTTTGATTATAGTTACTAGTAAATTACCTACATAAATAATGATATTTTATAAAAGATAATTCTAAAAATGCTGTAGAAAAGTTTAAGGTTTTGCACTACTTACATAATGATAATAAATATGTTAAATGTTAGAAATTAAAAAAAAAACAACCTCACGTACAACTAATAATTATTCAATACAGATTTCAAACAGCATACAGTAAATAAAATGTTACGTTCAAACCGAAATTGATCTCCTATATGAGCGATTTCAAACTTTTAAGTATTGTGATGGGACATGCGTGGATATTTTTGAGTTATCTATCGGCGTTTTCCTAGCCAGGTTACAGGGTTCAATAGGATACCGTAACAATTCCTTTGAATTTTAGTAGCCCCGTGGTGATTTTTCTTAATCGCTATTCTCGTCACAATCAAAAACTGCGCTCGTCTGCAATAAAATAATATTACGCTACACGATGTCGGGTAACTTTTCACTATATACGAGATTTTCTAGCCCTTATATTGGCCGTATCGTCTTCAACCGTCCCTCGTGTTTGATGCCACAAACACATTCCGTTTCATATAATTCTCTGTTCGCAATCTGGTATCGTATTTCTCGACACTCAATTCAAGTTTCTGTTCAAAAACTTAATCCACACGTCCTATCCCTTTTGGCATCATAATACAAACAGTGTGCGTGTATCAGATTTGGATATTGTATTTTGAAAGTTTTTCGAAAATCTATTCATCGCCTTTTACGATCCGGTTCTCGAAGAATTAAGAACAATTTCTATTTATGTTCTCAAACAAACAACTTTTTTTTTCAAAATATACTTAATTAAAATTTTAAAATAGAAATTGTCAATTATTTTTTCAGATATGATGAAAAATTAACCTTTAAAAAAAAAATATATATATATATATATATAATCTATCATATTAAATAGTTTCATATTATTCACATTATAATATTATTTCATAGTTAATTTTCCATCTAATAGTTAAATGATACATTTTTATTGTATTTATTATCTATATTAAATATTTTAATAATTAATATGAAAAGCCTAAAAAATAAATGTTGTTTAAAAATTTAAGATAATAATAGAAGTATTAAATTCTATGTGTACATAAAAAAAAAAAAAATCGAAACTAATCTAATTTAAAAATGTATGCATATTATTTTTACTTCATAACTTGTACTATTAATTTAACTTATTATTTATGAAACCTACTAAAATGATGGTAATTTAAAATAATTGATTTATAATGTTATTTTAATTTGTTTCTTTTTTTTTTTTTTGTGAAAAATATTTTATATTAATTCAAGTTTTATTAAACTTATATAAGATAAATGTAGTGTGAAAAAAAAAACTATGAATAAAATATCAGTTCTGTAATTTAGAACTTTCTGTTTTCTCTGATTCTCTATTCAGATTTTATTTCTAACATAATTTAGTCACTTAAAGTAATGAACGATCATCATTTATATATATTTGAAGTCTTACAACCAATTAATAGCATCTCATATATAAATATTACTCTTTATTTTAATATTTAATAGAATAATTTATATAAGCTAAGCACATGTTTTATTATTATTTATAGACTATTAAAAAATTTGAAGCGTAAAATGTTTTTTCAAATAATAGTAATACAAAGAGAAAAAAAATGATAATATTAAAGTGTGACTTTTTAATGGAATGCAAATCTAGATAGAGATATTACTAAAATATTTTTCTATTTATATAATGGATGAGACCGACCTGTAAGAACTAAGAACATAATATGTACATGAATTATGTAAGCGTATATTCCAAAAGAAAAATAATAAGATATTTATCTAGAAATACGCGTTGTTGTTAATATTATTATTATTGTTTGTTACAGTATGTATACATACCAAAGGAATACCATAATATTGTCATATTGTCGTGACCGAATAGTTCGCGTGCGGGTGTCTTAAAATTCAAAAGTCGTTTATTTGCGAATAAAATCGATTATCCATGACTCTCTATATAAATATATATAAAACGCACAGGGGACTTGGTCAGATTAAAAAAAAGAAAACTTAGCTCCCTTCTCCTCAAATGTTTTTATTTTGTTTAGACGCGCGGATACTACAATATTGCCGTTGTTTATTGCATAAAAGTCACGTCGAACTTTTCATTACTTCTTTTAGACTTCACTCGATTTCGCATTTCTCTTTTTTCTTCCTCCCTTATATTTTTTTCTTTTTTGATTCCGCCGTTTTTCGACATTAGGGTGACTTTCAGACCTTTTTTGCCATCTCCTTTCTCTTTCTTTCCGCTGAAACATCCCTCGTCGGCTATATGACGTCGCTCGTCAGTAAATCCGAGGGAGAAAACGACTATTCCGTAAAAATAAAAAAATCCCATTTCATTTGAATTCGTTCCAGACACATTCCAATCTAATTATCCTTGGTTGTTCGCTGTCCGCCAAAGAGTGGTTGTTTTTATTTTATTTTATGAGTTTATAAAGGGAAACGATGTTCTGAAAAAAAATCTGATGGTTTTTATTCGTAAAAACGTCGAATGTCCTGCATAATACACGCGGGCTCCTTCTCATGTATTATTTGTTTTTAATGAGGGGCACATGCGTTATATTTTCGAATCGTTTGTCACGCGCTGACAAGTCATTTGATTAACGATATTATTTATTACGAAAAAACATAATAATATCATAACGTTTGTACCGGGGACAAAAAATATAAAATATTCAAGTTTAATGCTTGTGGAAATAATGCATTTGTCACGCAACCTAACTCGCAATAATACGAGTAAAAATATTATAATTCTACGAAAATGGTCACAATGTATACGTGTATATTAAACACATATTTTATTTTATGTGATCGCGATACGGGTTTTAATGTGATCGTCGACGATCATCCATCTGTATTTACATATTGCAATCAAATTCGTTCTGGTTATTTTAGTTATTTATTTCATTATTTGGTTTCATTCGACGTTCATTTCACTAAATTTAGAATACAAAAGCCATTTAAACTGGGCGTATGCATATGCATTAAATTTTTTTTTTTAATTTAAATAAATAAAAATGTTCATAAAAACGATGAGAGTAACTATATAAGTGTACATGATATTGCGGTATAACGTTGGCTATAGGTTTATATATCGAAATAATAATACTGACATTATGATTGAATTTTGATTAAGAACACATTTTTGGAGAACGTAATATTAATATATATTTATGCTAAATCTATATTGGATATTTAAAGATCAATAAACATATATTTATTATATTCTATGTTGAGAATTTTTTCAATATAATATCGTATAATAAAGAAGTAAAACACTGATATCTTCATTCAACATTCTTGTATTTTATAAAAAAAAAAAAAAAATTGTTAGCTTTAAAATATTATCGTACTGCACAAACTCATTTTTTTTTAACTATATTTAAACATTAATATTATAAACCTAGATACCAATATCCTTATTTCAGTTAATGGAATTTCAAAATATTTGACAATGAACGATGGATGGCAAAGGCGGTTATGGATAAATTAAACGGGTATCACGTCCTTTTAAATATATTATTATTTATTATTAGGTATAATAAATACAATTACAACTTAAATCTTAAGCCATGTAATATTTAATTGCAGAAAAATTGCATTTTCCCATCGTCAATTTAAAAGATGCAAAATAAAATAATTTTAAATAACAAAGTGAAATTCTAACATAAATAATCAGATTTATTTTATTAACAATAGTGGTCCAAACTTATTATGGATTTTTATAAGTGGACGGGCTGTATGAAAATAGCTGATTATTAGATAATTAGTTAGCATTAATTTTTGTTTAACTACAGTCGAAAAATTGATCTTCTATTATTTCTATTATTTTCAAACTTTTTTTAAGAGTTTTATGAATTAACTTCTTTGTGATTGAGCCAAGTTCGTGAACGCTTATTTTATAGATATAACAATTTAATATGATATGGAACAATCGCACTGCAATATGCATATCATTAGTATATTGGCTTCTAAAATGCGCGTTTTGACTGTCTCATTGTCTTCCTCTTTCCTTTCAATTATCTAAATCGACGAGATTTTCTAGAGTAAAAAAAACATACTTTTTATAGATACATGTTATAGACAGTGCGCATTCAATGTCTACGCACCCTAATGCACATATTCTGAGCAACGCAAGAGCGTATTACACACTAAAATAATATTATTTTATTACTGTACAGAAATACAAAGTAATTGTCACCAAATACTACATATTTGACAATAAAACGGGCGGCCCTCCCTCGCGATAATATAATAAACGCTTTTGCACTGGACCGTATAATATAAAATATATATACCTACCCTACACGAATTATATAGACAGAATTGTATTTGAATACATGTATAAATACAGAATATGTACACACGCTCGTGTGTTGTGAAATTTTTCGAAGCGTACGCAACTCTGTAGGATATATGGTATATCGTGTCTTGTACAAACATTTGAATAAATCAATTCAGCCGGCGTATCAAGTACAGCGAACACAAATAAATAAAATAACTTGGTTTTGGATAGCACAAATGCACGACGAGGTAGGGACAAACTGTTCGCTTGATCGTAATAATTTTTGGTGTTGTACAGTCGAAAGCGCACTATCGTATCGTAATTATTATTGGTATTTAACTGCAGTAGATATCCAAATATTATAAATTATTTAAGGTTATAATTTTTTCACGTAAATCGCTATATGATGCACCATTCATCGCTGTGGGGTATGTGGAATTGGCTTTTGTGGAATAACTTGAAAGCATATAGGTACAGTGAGATTTTTATGAGAAATACTGTTATGCTGCTGTATTGTGCTTTGTAAAATATTTATTTTTTTATGAGATAAATATTGTATCGTATCATTCGTATCTTAAAATAGTTTTTAAATGTAATTAATATCTATTTTTATGGAATTCACTACAGTACAATCTCAGTACTAGTGAGTAGAAGTGAGTAATGAATATTATAGATGTTCTAAAATCATTCATTTTATCAGAGAAAACAATTAATATTAAATGTAAAAAAGGTAGATAAGTATAGGTACTGTTCTGCTACACATTAGATGTCAAGTGGGTCATTATTATGGGTGTGTTAAATTTTGTATCATTGTATACTAAAAACGACTCTAAGCGGAAACTGTCAGTCAGCCTATAATATCGCTAAGTATATATTTCGTGAATTTTTTTTTTTTTTTTGTATAACTATTATAGTCAATTATTTTAATTTTAGTATTACAGTAAATTGGTATAATTTTTTTCTTGCATGATATATTAAAAAATTATTATAATAATATACAACTATACCATATTATATAAATATATATGTAAATCAAAATATAATTTTATCTTTCTAGAAATACCATTGAACAACACAAATAGATTCATAATATATATATAATAGATATAGATATTATCTTAAAACAAATCAAAAATGTTATTGTGTACAATACTATTAATATATTAATAATGTATTAATTATACAGTAAAAGTTTTTAGTTTCCTCCAAAAATATTTTTAAATTATAACAATATTATTAACATTGTTATTTATTTTATCGTTTAATTGAGTAATTTTGTCCAAAACATATTTATAGCTAAAAAATAACGTATTTTTTATTAGATTTTTACGTATTTTATGAAAGTAAAAAAATTGAATACTTATAAAAAAATACTGTGGCCGTACATTTTCGAAATTTTTTAATTGAAAAATGAAGCAATAAATGTACATTTTTAAACAATTTTACGCGTTAATACATTTTTTATTGACATTTATAAAAAAAAAAGAAAATCAAAAATTTCAATTGTCTATAAATAACTCAAAAAGGCAAAAATATTGAATTAATACAAAATAAAGAAATAATTTAGTTAAAATCTAGTTCATCATGAAAATTCTCGTTTTTTCTTAATTTTTTTGTTTTTTTTTCACAATTATAAAATAAAATACTGAACATTTTTAATTTTGACATCTCGAACGTAAAAAACTAGATCTCTAACGTTACTATCAGAGCATTTAATAAAAAACATTTTGTGTATGAGTACACAAAAGAAAACCACATCATTGGAAAATCAATACATTCATCCCTCCGCTAAGAATCTAAAATAAATTACGACGCATAAATAAAATAAAATTATATTGTACTGTAATTTGTTATAATTTATATCACAATATTATTGTAAGTAAATGTCATCTTTAAAGTTTATATAATAAATCTATTTTTATATTATGTATTCTTAATATTTTATAGAAGTTTCAATAGATTATTGCAATATACAATGAGTCTGAGACTTCATTGGTACATCAAGGGTCGAAGTCGCTGAGACCATTTTGAAGTATTTATATGGAAATAGTAGTAATATTTTATATGTTTGGTTGTTAAGGTCTTGATTGTAGCTTAAAATATTATTTAGTGCTGTATAATTCAATAATCTGAACAAAAAAATTAAACTTAACATATATAAATTACAATTATAAATTATCTCTACAATTTAATCAACAACTGGTATAATATATTAACTTTAATAGTTTTTTTTTTTTGGTTTTATTAATTGTTCAAAACATATGACTTGTGTTAGATGTAGGTATTGAATGGAAAAATAATACTAAACATGTATTATTTTCATGTGTATGCCTGCAAAATGTAATATTTACATAGTATGTTTAATGTGAAACGCAAAAATGTCTGTCACCGCTCAGTAAATTACATGAGAAAATTTTTTACGTGTCAGTCGATTCAACGTCAATAGCTACTAAGCCAAGATTATAAATTGGACTAAAAAAAAAATCATTGAAATCATAGTAGACGATATTATATCACTGATCTCGCGAGATAGTGTCAAAATTACGGAAATGCATTTAAACCTCACTCAACTATTCGTATACATAAATATTCCGTTACCAAAAAATGTCAAAAGATTAGGAGGAAGTGAGTTTGTGAGTTCCATTATATATATTAGAATCTGACATTTTTCAACGTTTAACAACAGTCTGAAATCGATCATAAAATAATAAAAATAAATTATAATAATTTATTTTGTTTTGAATATTATTATTATTATTATGGTGAGATCATCTGGCGTTAGACTTTCAATAAGAATTGTCAGTTCCGTCATGTTGAATACAGTCCGATGATTTGAAAACTTGGCAAAAATTTCAAATAAAAATTGAATTTGCGTTTTGTATTTACATTTCCATTGGAAAAAATGGTCACCATCATTACGTACTCGTATATACTGACCTGTAGGTATTTGTATTATATCTATGATTTTTGTATTCTATTTCTTATTGCGAATGGAGCTATGTCTCCATGGACTAGTATCTACAAAGAACTATTTTTCAGTATCTCTAAAGAAGAAAATACTGTTTCATAATAATAATAATACAGTTTAATGATGTGACATTTCAAAAGCATACATTATTCCGAAACTCTACTTATTTCCTTTAAGTGCATCAACTTTTATTTCTACGTACACGACATATAATAATAATATCATCGTCGTTGATTAAGGAGTTAAATTTGTAGAGATAATTGTCTATCAGAATGTGTAATAATAATATTGTACATACTCGTTCCGTAAAACTAAAATTAAAAAAAAACAAAACAAATAAATAAATAATTTTGTAAATGGTACAAATGAGGTTAGGTATCATATTTAAATTTTTGTGAAAAAAACTCACTTTCAACTAACTAACCATGCATTTGTATTGACTCACATTTTGAATAAATGTTCATTTTTATAAAACATATAAGAACTCCCTGCAGGTAATAATTAATATTGTCTTTACATATATGTATATATTAATATTTTTTAATATTCCGATATTAAAAATAAAAAAAAAACAGTTTTCTAAGAATAAAAAACTATTGCAATATGATTAAACAATAAACGAGTGTTTCTGCATACACATGTGAGTTTTTAAATATTATAATGTTGTTGATGTTGTATATGCGTTAGTGTGTAGTGATTTCAATATATGAAACTTTATAAAACTTCTATAATCAAAATCAAACGTCAAGTAGTTTTTAATGAATTTGAGTTTGAAAAAATGGTAACGATTATTCTTGTTATTTATTTTTAATTTTTTTTTTTTTAACCCTGATACATTATTAATTGTTATTTTTATCGGGTGAATATCGTGATATCTGAGCCTTAATTATACTGGTTTAATGTAAATATAGTTTCATTAAACGACAACCACTTATCTATTTAGCGATTACGCTTTCATGATTATTTTTATAGCTTTTGTTTTTGTTTATTATTATTATTATTATTTTGATTTTGTAACATTTTTTATGATCAGAGATTAACGTTAAAAAATCTTGATTATTCTTTTTATTATAATATACAATATTAAAGGTGTAGATACAATTATATGAAAAGCGTTTTTCTTAATATGTAATTATTGGTATACGGCGTGCTACTTACCTTACTTTATTTGATTACCAGATCTGAATCATCATAATATTCATCCACTCGTGTGACAGTGAGTACATTTTGCACACATTCCTTTATTTTATAATATATATATATAAATATATAGATACGTTGTAGCGTAGTGAGACAAAATTTAATTTTCCTAATAATATCTACATGATATTTTTTATACTTTTTTTTGGATGTAACCGTAAATAATTAACGTTAATTATTGACTAAATCATACCCGTACCTACATTAATCCACTGCTTTAAATATCGCTCTATGCATGAAAATATTATGAAACGTTATTTACTGTTGGACGGAATAAACGATATCAACAACATAGTCCCGCATACGCAAATACTATTTGATGTTTATGAATATTGTAAATTCAATTCAAATTGTATTGGTTTTCGATTACAAACGTTATTATAATTATACAAATTGTATCAAATGTATAGGGTAATGTATAATCGAAAACAGCATTTAAATGTACGATCAAAATATTCAATTAATTCTATTTAATACATTAATTGAGTAATGTAGACATTGAGCTTAGTAAACACACGTGCACAAATATAAGTCAATATTCTATACGTCTTGTATAGCTGTTTAATTTACAGTTGTATGTGATTTAGAATCAATCACGATATTTTAAAATAAATACAACCGGTCGAGTTTGTGAGCTACACTATTCTAAGAACATTAAATCACGAAATCTAATACAACGTATAAAAACGGACCACTTCTGTAACAATTACCGTAGGTATATAATCAGAATTTACAAAAAAACCATATACAATGCTCTAAATACATGATTTTAAATATAAATAATATTAAATTAATTCATATATTTGTATTATCATTTCAGTTTTTGTAAAAAAAAAAATATTAAAACACATTTCATAGTTAATATATCTATGTTAAAATATAACCAGCCTGCTTACTGTTTTACTTACATGAAGATTACGACAAGTATCGTGTTCCTTATGATTTTTGGATATACTTCTTTAATTAAGGCTATTATTAATATATTTTTTTGTTAAAACCAATAAATACATAATAAGGAAGGAATTAAAATAGTAAGATTACAATATAGTAAAATTATATGACTTAGGATTTTTAGTGTCGTAACATGTAATAATTTGGAAAAAAACAGTTACCAGATTATAGACGCAATGATAGGAAATATATTAAAAGTTATTAAAGGAATTGAGCCCAACATGTTTTATCGCTATTTGTGAATACATTTTCTAGCCATATCTGTCATCAACCAATTTAGCTAAAAATATATTCTCAGGACATTGGATATACGAAAGCTGCTAGCAGTAAAAAATTAAAATATATCAGTGTTTCGGTGTTAAATCGTTTAACAAATAATAAACTACTTATTATTGAACATCAATCATCTTGTGATATGATTTTATGTAGAGTATTTCATGCTATCGACATATTGGTTGTATATACAATTGAAAGATTGGTAAAAAAATATTGGATAACTTTTTAACCTTCCGTTTTAATTAGTTATGTAAGTTAAAATCGTAAAAATCTGTTAGGTTGTATAATTCATTGATTTTCAATCCTTTTAGACTCGCGACACACTTTTTAGGCCTAAATTATTATACTATAACTGAATGATTTCTTTTTTTAACTATTAGCTCTACGGTAAAAGGAAAATATATATCTCAAAATTTAAAACAATAATCACATATAGTCATTTGAGTATATATATAAATGTATTTAGATAGGTACGTCCAACAATATTATGAAAAAAACAATATGTGTATATGTCAAACAAAAATATTTTTTTTTTTTTTTCAAACGGATTTCAAGCTATTCGTTTACTTATGGCTACGCTAATAAACATAAATTACGAGTAAATATTGACATACCGAGAGGGACACTATAACAACGTTTTTATCTTGACGAGGTCTATGGGTGAAAAGTTCCAGTGAACGCTGTTGTAAAGTATTTGAGTAAATAATACTAGTGTTTATATACTTAACATATTTTTTTTTAAATACGCAATCGTATGAAATTATTTTATTTCTTATGTACTTTGGCCGTCATGACAGGACGTATGTTATAACTTATAACTTATAACTTATAATATAACCGTTTTCAAACTCTATCAGTACATAATTAAATACAATTTCATACATTCATGGTATTATTTTAAATGTTAAAATGAGTTTTAAGTTTTGTTTGTTTGTCCCTTACCATATTTGTTATAATAACAAAAATACATAATTTTTACAGTATAAAATAGATAAGAATAACCCGAAAATTGACGCTAATCCAAAAATGGTTTGTCATATTATATCATTGCAAACATGAGTTACAATAGTATATTAATTGTTTGATTTTCAAAGGAACAAATGAATTATTTGATTGCCAGAAAAGTTATTGTTGTGATAATAAAATTTATAGTATTTATATTTTAAATAAATAATTTCACTTGATATGTTTACTTATTTATATTTTTTAATTTTTATAATTCAAAATACATCGTTTATTTCAATTCAATTCAATTTGATTTAATTCTGACAATAATGTACAAAATCATCGATTAAGTCATTAAATAAAATAAAAATAATTTATATGCAATAGAATATGTTTATAACTTATATCATCTTCTCATAAAATTGCAAATATCCATTCATTAATTATTTTAATATAATGATTGATATTCATTTTATTACTAAAAAAAATCCTAACAATATCAAATCAACTAATCAATATAATATTTTTTTTCATATTTTTGTCACACAAAGTGGATGTACAAGGACATTATAAGATTCAATGTGAATTATAAAAAAAAGAAAAAGAAAATGGTATAATAAGAAAACGTTAAATGAAAAAGCGACACTGACAAAAATGAATAATGACATTAACAGATTATAGAAAGTCCTGCATTTAATATATTATTTTTGAAATAATATCTTGGTTAAGAATCTCTTATTTTAAATATTTTATAAAAAAAAACAACATCCATCAATTATAACCTACCTAATATTAATTATTATTAGATAAAATAAATAACGAATTTTATCATATCATTATAAAACAGATTTTAGACTTAGAGCAATTGAAATCAATGATATTAATCATTTACAAATTATTATTTTATTGATGCAAGATATTTTGAATAAAAGAACCATAGATATTTTACATGGTGATTTTCATACTGAAATTTTGATTAAGTGCTATACAGACGAGATTTATTTTAATTCACAAAAATTATAAAAATACGTTATTAAATAATTTAAAGAGATAACTTTTATTTTGTATGAATTTGTATTTTTTTTAATATTTTAGTTAGATAATTTATATCTAAAATTATATTAATTTAATAATTTTTTTACTAATATTACAACGCGTGGGGCTAATTATAATAATATATAATATTATGGTTCTTTAACAATGATAACTGTTATAATTATTTGTTTTATTAAATATAATCTATCATGCACATTTCTTTATTACAAAACAATATTTTCAGTAAATTTGACGTTAAACTTTTGACATGGAAACGTCATACATTATTTTTATTATATTTATTGTATTAAAATATTTTTAACTTACTCAATATTAAATATCAAGTCAAATAGCTAATACTAAAACTATAGCAAAAACAAGAACAAAATGTATTATGGTATTAAAATAAAATCGATAATGTTAATTTAACCAATAAACAGAGATTAATATATCACGCTTTATAAATCAATATTAAAATAGGTGCATTAGAACAGTTGAAACATTTTTATTTTAATGCATATATTAAAAAAAAAAAAAAAAAAAAAAAAAAAAAAAAAAAAAAAAAAAAAAAACAATATAAAAATAAAATAGTTAACGTTCACCACCTGATTTTATATGAAAAAAATAAATAATTTGGAAACTAATATTTTCACAATTTTTAAACATGGTAATTTGGATAGAAAATGCAAATAAATAATTATTATCATAATATGTACCAAATAACTTATTAATAGTGTTAAAATGTTTATGATTTTGCATATTTTTTTTAGGTTGTTCAATAGCTTCCATTCTTATATAGAAATGTGTTTCGTGATATCTGTATTCAAAATACCAAAATTTTATTTTGCATATAATTGCATATTTTACCATTTTTTTTTTATGCATAAGTGTATAATTTGTATTTTTTTCTGTTTTTAAGCTCATATTTAACGGTTTTCGATATACAATTCTGAATAATACCGTATTTTATTAACTGAGTATAATATAAGTTCGATTATCTGTTTTTTACAAAATATTTTATAAATGACCACTTATTTGTTGTTGAGAATTCAATATGGGTACCTACTTAAATATTATTTTCGATAACCCTTATCAATTGTCAAAATCAAAACTTATCTTAAAACTATGAGCCATTAGAGTTTTATCAAATATTTTTACAGAACATTTAATAATCTGTAGTTAGTTGTAATCTAGTTTACGACCGATGTGACTTTACCACAAGTTTTGTGTTAGAGATTTTTCTGCTAATAGATTCAAAGACGCATTAGCACCTAATAGACGAAGATTTACAACGAAACATTTAAAACAAACAATAATTATTCAATGCAACTTTTTTTATAATGTATTTTTTTTATATTTTATACAATAAATAAGAAAATTTAAAAATGTAATAGACGACAATTAATATAAAAATAGTACTAACCCAATTCGTTTATATTCTAATAATAAGTAAATTTGTCTCTATATATTTATTGCGTTTTTTTTGTCCTCATTTCTTTATTTTTTAATGTATATTTTTCAAATTTTCATGAATATTTAACTATTTTTTAGTGTATAAATGCATACATATTCATACATTTTATAGTGCATAAACATCCTAATACTAATTATTATGATTTAATATTATGTTTTTTTTTTAAATAACTATCTTCTTAACTAACATCTTATGAACACGTATATATAAATAATAAAAAATCTGATATTTTTTATATACAGACCCAAATGAAAGAAAGTAACTAGAATTCAGTTATATATGTAACGTTATTAAAATTTTAAAAGCTATTTTTTATATATAATTTTATAATAAATCACAGATATTAAAATGCATATAACCTTTATAATAATATTATTATTTCGAAATACTTGATGAAAGGTATACTTGTATGAATAGTAAGTTGATTAATAAGTTACTTAATATAAATGTAAACCTTTTATATTATACCGAGGTATTCCGTATATTACACTATATTATAGAACCTCTTAATATCATAAATGTCGTTTGTTGTATTTAAATTATATACACAAGGACAAGACATTGTTTAATAATAAAAAAATATATTTTTATATGTGAAATTATATGTACACAAAATTATTATTTTATTTTTATATACAGTAGTTTCTATCCGGATTCATAATATGTATTCCATAGGTACTTTATCGATGAAAATGTCGTCATTTATTATACATAAATTACGTAAATTACATGTAAATCTATAACCCAACACTGGTTTTGGGTTTCACCAGTTATGAACAATTCATTATTTTATAGAAATACAAAAAATATTTTTAATTTTTAGTAGCAATTATTAATATTTGTATACTATATTATAATGTGATACGTAAATATACAACTATAAAATAATTGTTATTAAAATTTACTAAGACATATTTTATGTTGAATATTAGTATCGTTTGATATATATATTTTAATATAGGTACTATATAACACATCAACAATACAAAATACAGTGACTAATGATGATTTTAGTTATATTATAATAATGATAATAATTCATATAAGCCAAGCAAAGAATCAGTTTTATAAGTTTCAAGAATAGTTTTAAAAAATGTTTGAAGCAATTTATTTATATTAAATGTCTTATGTATACACACACTAAGGAGTATATGATTATGTATAATTAAATTAGTGTCAATTGACGTGTGAAAGCCATAATAGGATAAATATAGATAAGTCCTTGAGAAGATCATGACAAGATTTATATTAAAATAAAAAATATGAGTTTCCAAACGGATTGATGAACTTTTATTATTTTAAAGAGAATTAAATATTGTTTAATCCTACTTTTATTTTTGAATGTAGGTACCTACGTTTAAGACTTTTTTATTTCGCGTGAAAAGAAATGATTGACTCGAAATGACTAAATAGGTTAAATGTAAATTTTTCAAACGCATATTTACTCATCTAGGCAATTATGATAACATACCAGATGTTTTTCCGTTAAAACGATTGTCCGTGAAACAATCAGTAAGCAATAATGCGTGCTAGTTAATGCATTATGTCGAGTCTGGATATTTTACATCATATAAGTATAATAGTTTAATATTTGAATTAAGAAAAGTACGATGATTCACATAATCTATCGGAAGTTCATTTCAGCAGCCACCATAGCTGGTGTAAAAAAAAAACAAAGCTTACTATTACTCTACATTTGAAAAGCGCTCTAAAAATAAATGTTATGATAATTTATAAGTACTATTAATATACAAGATTATTTAAGAAACACAATCATACATAATTTTTCTTCAATAATGTATTATTTAGTTATTCAACAATATTAATATTTGGTGTTTTTAAATAATCTTTTAATTTTAAAATTTCTAATAATAATTAAATTAGAAAATGTTAATAGAAAAATCATTGTGATAACCTATCTTAATTTCAAATATTATAAAAATAAAATCTATTTTTTAGATATTTTAAAAATAATGTTTAAATTTATATTTAATGCATTCCTAATATCTAATCCGTAATTATAAATAAAAATATTATAATACGAAATTCTTTATTTTAGTTATATCATACTTTTCATATCGTTTTATTATCGAATATGTATTTGTCACTGCGTCCAAAACATAGTTACGTAAACGACGAATTTTAGAAATAAACGTAAATATACTTTGGATTTGTTCTTAAAGTGAAGTTATAATAATATGTTGACATTGTGTAGGTATATAATATTATTTCTTTTAAACATAAAGTATTTTTCCTAAGTTGCAAATCATATAATATAGTATGTGATACGTCTGTTTTAGACGTGCAACGTGTACATGTACATAGATGCGTGTAAACTCTCTCGACGTAAACAACAAAAGCACACTATCCATCCTGCAAACACAGTATTAAACTTCATCTCCCCTAAACGTATTCTTGAACTTAATATGAAGACAATATGATTGGCATTACATGATCGATGTCTGAGTTATTAGTGTTGTGTGAGATGCAGTATTGAATTGTGCAAATGACGTGATTTACACAACACTTTATAAACCTTGTCTTCATGTTTGCCTGTACTGTAAACAGAGCGCACATCCTATTTACTTGCAATATGAAATTTGTACTTAAACCAAATAATCAAAACATACAAGTGAGTTATTATATTAATAAAAATGTATAAATCAATAAAAAATATAATAATTTTAAATACAAATATTACATTAAACATTTATTTATGATTTTTTTATGATAATATTCACAGAAAAATCTCAACGTATTATTTTCAATAATACTTGTTTGAAATATATTATATATATACAATTATGAGATTAAAATTGATATATAACTAATAAAGAAATAAAACTAATTCATAATACAATTTAATAATATATTTTAAATATTCATTGAACATTTAAATTAATTAATACAATTATAATTCATTCAAAATGATTGAAGCAAATACAAAATTAACACATACACAATTACAGTTCTAACAGTGGCCCTTTTAAGGACTGTATAAATAACATTATTGCTCCGGAAGTCAACATTTTAAAGATTTTAATGGTGGAATTTTTTTTGTTTAGTGAGGGATTGATAACTTATGATATTTGTATTGTAAAAAAGAGGAAAATAAGGTAACCGCTCTGCTGTGTAATATATGTTAAATTTTGTTGTCATTGAGTAAGTCATTGTAATGTATTTGTTAAATGTGAATTCAATGATTTATTATTGAATACAAAAAACGATTCTGAGCGATTACCGTATATAAGGCTATATAACTTAATAAATTATATGATATATTTATACTGTTATTGAAGTAATTTATTTGAATATCAATAATACAGTAGGTTCTTTTAGTTTTAGCTAAAAAAATTGTATCTTAAAATATCTTGTATATATCAAATATAAAAATATACATTAAAAATGTCAAGTACCCAAAAATAATATGTATAAATTATAATAAAATAACAAAAATCGTTATTCTACATTTGAATATATAATTTACTAAGAATTATATTTTTGAATTTTTAAAAAAATCATAATTTTATTGAAATTTATAAGAAAATTTTAATATTTCAAAAATCTAAAATACCTCAAAAAGATACAAAATATTTTTAAAAGCATTGAATGTGCAGTCAATGATAATTTAAAAATTTATAGAACCATAATAAATTTAAGTATATTCATTTTTGAATTACACAAAAATTAATATCGATTTTTCCGATCAATCGATTTTGGTAAATTATACATCTATAAATAGAATGAGAAATATTCGTAAAAATAAAACTTATTTAAAAAAAAAAAACATAGTTTATTAAAATACTAAAATATTTAAAAATTGTATAATTCAAAAAATTCTTAAACACTATCTAATACACTGCAGGTGTTTAAATTATAAACAAAAATGAAAAACTATTAAATTGTTTTGTACACTTTCAAAAACTACATGTTTGAACTGTGACATTATTTTTTCTATATTATATTGTCTTTATGTTTGTCCAATACACGTTAATTGAATTTTTCAATTGCACAGGATTCAATGTAAATCCAAATTATACATATATACATACATACATATATTATATATATATATATATATATATATAATATTTCTTTTACGTGATATTGATATATACTGTATTTTAGCTACATATGACTTTGTTTTTTCTATATAGTCATGCTCAAAAAATACATGGATACGGTATTCAATTTCAGTATATTGTTTACTATAAAATAGTGAATAATCAAATTCTCACCTTAACATTAATATACATCTCTAATACTATATACTATAGGTACTCGTACAATGTAACGAAGTACCACGATATCTGTATTATATCTTAAAAAATCTTTTCGTTAGCTTACTTTATCGTCGGTCAGCAAAGCTTACCTGATAATTCATTTTATTTTTTTTTAGCACTGGTTTGTTATCTCTTACTGCTTTGAAACAAAATTTTGTTGTAAAGCCAACCACTGCACTGTCACTACTGACAGACTGAAAAGAATTAGAACACCGAGGTGGTAGTCCACCTAAGCTGTATAACTACGTTTTATATACGTATAATATATGTTGTATATACATTGTATGTCTATGTTGTACATGTACACACTCATATACAATAAAGAATATCGTGACAGTCGAAAAAAATAACTTTTTTTAGCCATTTGCTCAGCGATGAGTGGTGTGTCAAAACTTCTCTTCTTCGAGAACCATCAAGACGTTTATCCATCAGTGGGAAGGACAAATGTGCGTAGTTATAATATTGTATATTATCGTTGAACGTTAAATCTACAAGCAGATAAAATATGCAAATAATTAATAGTAGTAATAATAGTATTAAATTAATAAAAAAAAAATGATAAATATTACACAGATATATTAATTTTCTTATCCAATTTTATTGATTTTGAAAAAAAAAATACTAAGTATTTTCATACACAAAAATTACAATGTTAACTAATTTTTAAATAACTTAGTTATTTTTTTTAATTTCAACTATTTTATGCCATACTGATGAGCTTATTTTGTATATTAAATAAATAGTATTTAATTATTTATTATTTATATTTTTGAAAATAAGAGTAAAATAATAAAGTGCATCTCAATTAATTTGTGATACACACATCAATTCATTAAATTATTTTACTTTTATAATAAATACTCTTAGAAATATAATTATAACATTTTTTTTTCTTTATATAGATTTTAGTTACATTTTTATTTTATTTCAGTAGTTTTATTCACGCTTAAGGGAATACTGTGTAAACTAAAAACGAAAGTTCATGGGTATAATATAAAATTCTAAATAAATCAATTTTCTATTTATACATGCTTTGTATGAAAAATTAGAACTATAATGGATAATAGACAAATTGATATCATTACCGTGCAATTTTTGATTGTACCTATATGTTTCCATAATGTAATTGATGATAATGCATAAATAGTGTCAAGAAGCGTATTTAAATTTTATACCAAATTGAGCTTTGTTAAAAATAATAGTATAACGAATTATTAATATAATATTTTTTTATTTTTACTTTAATGAAAATTTGTAATACCATTGTTTAAAAAGTTTCATGAACACTTTTTAAATTATGAACCGATATGATGACACAATATGCTGGGTTAAAAGTTTAAATTATTTTATTATTATTTTTAATAGCACTTTATAATACAGTCTTATATTACAAAAGTTAATTAAAAATTAAAATACGACGAAGGTAAAGGAAGTCCGTATGAATGAAGATAATGCTTCGTTAGCTACCCCCAACTCCCAAAATAACTACTCTTCCATGTCACCTCTGTTGTCCTGTGCATAATTGCAACATGAAATTTATAAGATAAGCGTAATTTATTTATGTGCCTATATATGTATAAAACAACTTGATAATTAAAAAAATAACAAGAACAATAAATTTAGAATTCAAATTCAAATGATTGAATACGTGTTAAGTAATTGCAATACTTGTATTTGTATAATATTTTAAATATAACGATTTTGTATTAAACCTATGATTAAAACTGTATGAAATGTGTGACAAGTAATTATTGAAACTATTCTATTTTCTATTATTTCAATTTGATAGTTCCTAATTCTAAATTTGATTTATATAATTAACAAATAATGATTATTTTTTTTTTGTAGCAATAAAAGTACCTATTTTTTTTGTATAAAGACTTTTTTTTTTTTAAGTAAAAACCATATATGCAATTTATGTTAGATAATAAAACTACTAAAGTAGTTCTATTAATATACACATTACACATATTAATCAATCAACTAGGAACAACATGTTTCAGGTTCTTAATAAATATAAATGAAAATTTCAAACAACGGTCACCGAAGTGACCATAATTAATGATCGATATTTAGAGATATTGACATAATATTTGATGGGGCCAAGGAAAACTACTGTTACACAGAGATGACCGTGTGTAAGAGATGACTGGTGTTAGAGATGACCGTTAACGGAAGTTTCACTGTATAATAGAATTGTAAGAATAGAGATCAAGAGAGTTGAAACATTAGATATCGATGGTAAAATCAAAAATTTAAAAATGTATCAAAAATGACAGCAACTTTCGAAAACATTAAGCAAAAATACAATATTTGGCTGTATATTTTCTTAGACTACTTTCAGAAAAACTGATTTAGTATTCTTTTTTCGGTTAACGTAGAATAATTTAATCTTTCAAATGAAACAAAATGGTTACGATGAAATACAAACATTAGCATAATAATGTAACCATCGTTGAAATGTTTTCAGTTATTACGGGATACAAATTAAAATATATAACCTTTTTGTGGTCCACAAAATTATTTCATATTTTCCAATATCAAATAACTTAAATTTATACACCATTTGAATGTACCTAATTTAAATATTTTGATATTTTATAGGATTTTTAGGAGTTGGATTTATTGATATATTTAATTAAATTTTTTTACCCATTCATAACCTATTATTATATTATATATTAAATAGATTAATGTATTTTAACTTTAATGGATTGATACATTCACACCGGATGCTTGTTGTTCCTAAATACAATAACTTTGATGTCAACGAATCACAAAACTAAAGTAGGTATACTTTGAAATCGTCAAGTGTCAATACAAAATACCGTACGTCACTATTATTTGTCGAACATTGAATGTATGTACGAGAGTAAAATTTTAAGCAAGTGATCATGATTATTATTTATATTCCAACATCGTAAAAATACATAATTTGTAATATGTTTTAAAAATTTCCATTGCCACTTATTTAATTCGTATAGTATAATATATAAATCATATACTTTTTTTAATTTTCCCAACTACTCTATCGAGTACACAAACACTTGCTTGCGTATGTGTGTGTGTTTATGTGCATAATACAATTATTTCATTTCATAAAACATTAGGAAATAAAACCCACGCGTTTTGTAACGGTCACGTCTTGATTAGCTAGTGACTCTTAACACGGTAATTAGATGACTGTTATAATATTGAATGAAACGGATTAGGTTATGTTCTTATTTAAAAAATGTCAAATGAAATATTTAATAATAAAAACAAATAATAATTATTGTGTTATGAAACGTAAAGTTTTTAAAATTCAAAAGAATTTAATATGTTTTTTGTGGATAGGAAATAAATACTATTCAGAGTACAGACTACATTGGTCACTATTTTCGGTCCAATAAACTCGTTATAATTCTGTCTTCGTGTAAGAATTATTTTTAATATTTTTAAAACAACGATACATCATTCCATTTAAAAAATAATGTTGATCGCTAATTTTCATATTTTAAGAGGTCGTAAAAAATAATAGTCATGATTTATACAAAATTATTTAATAATATAATTTTAAAAATTCATACTGTGTAAAGAAAATAAATCTAAAACTATACAAGTCATCCTCATACTTGTTACTCGTATATCGTAATATCTCATTTCTTCGGAATGGTATTTTTTTTACTACTGTGCAGATAGTTATATTATTGCACATGGTTTGAGAAATTTATAATAAACGAAATAGGTTATGGTTAGGTCAACTGATAATGCAACTTTACACCGGAGTTCCAATTCATGTATTCTGTTTCATTCTATGGAACGCAAACAAATCGTCTAGTCTCGGATCGAAGTATGCTTTATACTTCAATGAAAATAAATTCCTGTGACGTGCGTTGTCTAAATTTTGACCACAAAATTCGTTTTACAAGCCCATAAAATAATATTAAATCTATGTGAGTATAATGCATGATGGGATGAATTCACTAAACAGTGAACACATTATTTCGAAAAGAATAAACATTGTTTCGAGCTATTATTTTAAAACAGTTTAAAATACATATGATACGTTTCTACATTATAATTTTTCCACCCTTGCAAACTTTTGACTTTAATATAACATATTACTTTTAGTTTTTTTTTAAACTCATGACAAAATGATGTCAAATAGTATTTTAGGAATTAACATATTGAATTGCAAAGTAACATTAATTGTTGTATTTGTATGCCTGATCTAGTACATCTCGAATTATGCAAGTTAAAAGTCCTCGTTATTTTAATCCGTATTATAATATTATCCAAAATTTAAATATATTTAAATACAAAATGTAACTATAATATTTTTTATTTATCCGTCAATATTCTCAAAAGCATGCTCTCCAGCAAATTATCTGAACTGTAGGTACTTAGCTTTTCAAGAATCTAAAGTTAATATCAGTTTTTCTATGATTACCATAAAATTTAACACTATTTTACAACACTTTTGAATATTTAAAGGAAACGTAGGTAGGTATGTATATTATTCATTATTTTATTAAAAACAAATATTTATTTCGAAATTAATAGTTATTATTATCAATGTTTAAAAATTCACCTTGTTTGAATAATCTTCATTATAATTATTACTTACATCTATTATATAAAATAGTGTAATGTGTGCATACACATCTCGTGGGACAATAGGCGTAGACTCAAATTATACGTTCACAGTACATTTACTTTCATATTTTTTTTCAACATTTTTTCATATAGCGTTGTGGCAATGATTATCTGAGCTTACTATTCAACTACAATTTTAAATTAATTTCATGGTGTATAAACGCTATCGTTTGATAAAACAACAACTACGCGTCTTCTGGCTTCTATAACGCGTACATTAACATTTAGAGTGTATATATTATGGATATGACATGAATATATATTTGTGTGCATGTATATGTAAGAGAGGGAGAGAGATAGGAGATAGTATTTTAAAAATCTACTTGAAAATCGTTGAAAAAACTACCATGCTTTTTAAAAGTTAAAAAAAACAAAACAAAAGACTTATTAATATTTTTAAGTTTCAGATGTAAATTTGCAGTTGTTGTTGTTTTCGTACATATTTACTGGGGCGCCCGTCAGAGACAGACCAATTATTTATTCGTACGGTCTTTACCATGGTTAATTATACGCACAAACTTCGATGATTTAATTATTTTAGGTTTGACGATTCCTGTATAAAATAAAAGTAAACAAACGGTATTATACTAAATGTTTTTGGAATAATAAACATGGAACATAAAATACCTTCCCGGCATAGAGATATTATTCAAACTTTGTGTTTTAGTCATGTATTTTTGTTATCTTGAAAATAACGGGAGCGTGTTGTAAAAATTTTCACTTCAAATGTTCTTACTAAAAGTTCTGTAATATTCTTCGGTATGAAAAAATTCTAATAAGTGTCTTTAGACAGTGAGTGCTATACAATATTATTTCATTACTGTGTATTAAATCCATAGAGAGTAGCTACATTACACATAATATGACGTAAGTTTATTGTTAGATACCAATAATGAATGAAGCCGGTATATTATAATAACTGAACTAAAACAATTATATTAAGAGTATTTTACCTGGGTAAGGTCATATTGTCATTTTATCGTCCTTTTACGTTAAACCGTTACTAGCTTTTACTAGTTTTTATATAAATATTAACAAAAAACATCATTAAAAACGCAAAATGTCGTGCGTATTTCGTATACTAAAATTGTGCAAAACGATATCAATAAAGGAAAACAAAATTAATAAAATGTTCATATTGCAACATTTAGGAATTTTCGGATTTTCAAAACGAAACTCATTAAGAAGTTACGCCGTTATGAGAATAAGCAAAATGTAAAGGATGGGTCGCACCTGCCTACCATAGGATACATAAGTAATCGTATACCTACTGTGTTTGGTTAAACGATTATAAAAAGTATTTAAAAATAAAATAAAAAATTATTTTACACTGTTATTCAAAGCATTGTGTTAATGGAATATATATGCACAGAGAAAAATTTAATATTAACATAAAAATAACATTTAAATTTTTTTTTAAATAACATTTTTATTTTTAGTAACCTAACTAAAATTATAAATCCGATAAAACGTACAATGTAATTTTTATTTTTTTCTGTTGAATATATCTTAGCTACGTTGAAATTATAATTACTATTCCTCCCTTTGTTTTTCATGCTGTCAAAATGTATAATAGAAACAATTGATAAATGCCAAATATAAAATATTTTTTGTCTACAAATTGTATAGACAATATTGTCAATAAATAATGTTTAAAAAATAACTATATAAACAAACCTCTCTTTATTTATTATTGAAGTCAATTTCAAAATCGTTTAATAAACATTATAAGAAAAAAAAATTATTACAACATTAATATGATTTATTTGTATATTAAAATCACAGTTTCAAACTAAAAACAAATTCATGATAATAAACAATTGTTTAGTAAATATACTTTAATGCTAAAACACTACACTCCTAAATTTCTTATAAAAGTATAATATGCCACTTTGGGAAAAAAAGTGTTTCTACAGCCTTTAAAATAAATCAAAAAAAAATCACAGAGCTACAATTCATAATTTAGTGTAAATCTACAGGATGGGTTTAAGAAATAAAAACTAAACTTTCCATAAACCTTTCAATATACTACATAATCGATTATCATTATTTCAATAAAGGCTCCAAACATATGTTTATGAATTTTATAATTTAGTCAAAAATTAAATACTAAAAATTGTTGTTCTATAAATGTAATACGTACGCATTTCATTTCACCGAACAATATCGTACGCTCGTGCGTAAATTACTTTTCCGCCATATTATGTGCTATGTTGATTTTCGCATTAACATTGTATCATGTCACATGAAAACGGGACCCATGACTTTTAGCCAAATCATAATATTATTATTATGTAAAGTTAAATTCCCGGCCGGTAGACAACAATTTGTGGGATTTGTAAGCGTTATACAAATGTATACACTTTTTCTAGCGAGTCGGCAATTAAATGTGCATTTCAAATGAACGTTTTATCACATACGGTGAGCAAGAACGGTTTTTCTCCCGAGTGGGTACTCGTGTGAAGTCGTGTGTAAGCGGTTAAATCATAGTTCCAACAACCACCGTGTTTTTATCATCAGGAAACCGTTCGTCTGCAGTATTCAAATCCATTGCACATGCACCGACCCTGTTCAAATACTGCCGATGGAAATAATTACATATTTCCTTTATATAATACGATCCGTAAAAATATTTAATGCATTCAAATGTTGTCTAATAATTGTAATTTATAGAGCTTGGATTTATATTATGCATTAAAAACCAACCAAATATGTGCTACAAAATCTTAAATATGCATAAATAAATGCACTAAAATGTTAAAACATGCATGAAACATAAAAATACGCATAAAAAAATTTAGCAAAAAAAAACTTTATTTTTGAACATTTTATTAATACAATATAATTTAAAAAATTTATTAAATTATTTAAAATTTATTTTGGTTTACTTATTTTATTTCCCTGATTAATGATATATGGTTATATTTTGGAAAACTGTTTATCCTACAGTCTACAACGTATAGATATACCTGTTAATTTATTTCGTTATTGATCGAAATTATAAAAATATAATATTTTTTTCTTATACTATATAATAGACAATAGTATACTCGTATATTTAAAAAATGTCTAAAAAAAACAATCAGAATACGCACTAAAAGATGAAATATTCGATCAAAATTGTAAAATATACAAAAGTATGCCTTAAAAAAGTTTCATTTTTTAAATATCATGAAACAAATTTTGTGTTTACTTATTAGTACCTATATCATACGATCATCAAAATAAATATGTAAATGCTTACAAATCCGCGCTCTAATTATTTGTAATAATAACGGTTAATAGTACTACTTTTCACAGGCATGTATACGACCTTCGATATAAACGACTACATAATATTGATACGGTGCGTCATAAAAATGTATGTATAAGTGTAGTAGCAGGATTTTCCAAAATTTCTAGTTTTTATAATACTTAAAATATTAAGGCAAAATGTTTCAAAAGCCTAAAACCTACATTTAAGAATATTCAAATTAATATAACAAATAATATAGCGAATCACATACATAAACATAGAACTGAATATACTACGCGAGGTGCGCAAAATACGAAATCTAATATAGTCAACAATTGCGAAGTACATAAATATTTTAGTATTTAATTTGAAATAGTATTTTTTTTCCATTTTTTTTTATTGTATGTAATGTATATCCAAACGTAATGCCAATGTACTTAGTGGTCGAAACAGAAATTTTATGATTTCAAGAAAAAAATGAATTAAGTATACATACATCACGTTACAAAAAGAATTAACTAATTTTTAAAATTTTAAAATTTGTATTTGTATGATATATCTTAAAAACAAATGTAGCACATGTCATCCTCCGTGGCGAATATTTCAATGCATTTTATGGGGAGGCTAAAATCTTAAAAATAAACTAATTAAAAATATAAAATAAATTATTATTAATTTTGGTTTTTTAATAATTTTGTCAGAACTAAGCCCTATATGTATTCTTCAATCACTGTACATCAAAGTGGTATTCAAATTCATGCCAAACCAGGTCTGGTATGACAGTACCTACAAGCTGTTGTTGTTCTAAATTCACCACGATGAAATGAAATTAAAGTTACAACTAATAATTTGACTTGAACTTATTTGTTGATCTGTTGGTTGATATTTGACTTCTTTTATAAACATCGAGGCAAAAATAGTACTAAAAAAAAAATGTGCGTTTTTTCGGTTCAAAAATATAAGTGGTCAAAGGTGGTGCATTATTTGTAGGGCGGGATTGTATTATTTAAAATTTAAACAAATATTTTAGAACCTCGAATCTACGTTATAACAATTAGAAACTTTATAACCAGGGCTCGGGACTTAAAGTATTTGTTTATTTTTATGTATTGACTTAAAATGTAGCAGAGTGCTATGGAAGTGTATGCCATGTTATAAAACGTCTAATTATGAAGTTAAAAAGTGCTTTTTTCAACGATTTTTTAAAAAGATGCTTATTTCCAGTTTTTCTACTTTTTAAGGTTTTTTTCCAGTAATGTTGTTTATGATAGAATTAAAATTAAAAATAATTCTTATCTTATCTATGTTTTCGTTTCCTAATCATTTCGTTTCAATATTTTTTTGTAATCTTTAATTATATTATTTTCAGCACAGTTACAAATTATGTCTAATACCTATTTTATTATGTAAAAAGAAAGTTTTTTTTTATTAAATATTTTTGCTCAAATTTTAGTTTTTTAAATACTTTGATATAATTATAGTACGGTATAAAAAATAATTCCTATTTATTTAATAAATGGACATGTGAATTTAAAGGCAATTTACCACTGTCTGTACTTACCATACATGTATGACACGGTGACTCACACACATGATGTACGCATTATCTAATGCATCGCTGTGAAGCTAATGATTTATTAAGAAACTGCTTCCTTCTTGAAAAATATGTGCAAAGATGAAACGAAAAATAATTTTTACAAGCAAAGGATTTTTTATGTTCCTTTAAGCAGTAATATCCAACTAATTTTTCGAGGTGCATAAAATAATTAAAGTTATTTTACTAATTAATATTATTTTGTTATAATTATAAAATAAAAAACCTTTTACAATATGATATTATTGTAATATTCATATATAATGATTGTTGTTATATTGTATAATACCATCAAAAAGTTAAGTTTTATAATATTTTCAGATCAATTAAATTATTATTTGAAAATAGCTATTTCGTTTCATAACATACATATAGGCTCATGTAATCATAATTTATTGTTTTTAAAAGAAATATAAATTATATAATAAAACACTAAATTACTAGTTAGTAATTTTGATTATTATGTTAGGTATGTTAAAATATTTATTTCCAAGTGTTTTACTTGAATTAGTAAAATACTCAAGTTTATCAACTATATTATTATAATAATTATTTCTTCATATACCCATATCGGTTTTTTGTATAAGCAAAAGGTTATTGACAACTAATCTATGATAAAGGAACTTGATCTTTTAATGTCGTATAATAAAAGATATACAGAATGTCCAAAAGTTAATTAAATTATGTATTTAAAAAAATTGAAAAAAAAAAAAATATATATATATAAATATTTTGAATTTGGACCAATAAAATGTTTGGTGTTTGTAGTAAAAATAAAAATAATGTTAAATTACCAAAAATAAATGTTATTTTGGAAATACAATAGCTGGGCTACCTTTAAATATCATCGGAAACTTTAAAATGATGTATGTAGATTTATAAGTATACATTATTCTATAGAATTCTTATTCGCATAATTTTAATAGTAATACGTTTTTATTACCTATCTAGTTTAGTCATCCTTAATATCTATAAATAAAGATTAGGTAAATTTAAACATTTTTTGCTTCATCTATACATTATTTAACGCTTTAAAAGCCGTAAGAATAGTAATAAATATTTAACGTTTAGTGTTATTTCATACATTCAATTTACAAATCAATACATTCGTCGGCTTTTGTATAATAATAATTTTATGTGCATGTATTTTGTTGGCGTGTTATTGTCAATTTAAAATAATGATGACATAGCACATCCGCAAAGGATTTCCACAAATGTAGTACTTAATGTAGTCCATTAGGTTAATTGATTACTCGTGATAAGAACATTTATTATGAATATCCATTAAGAATATTAATGAATTATTTATAATAATGTTTGATGAAAAGGGAGGGATAAAAAATTAAAAGGTAGAATTTGCGTTAAATTTTGAGATTATGCAAATAACTATGATTGTAAAATCGTTCTAATAGTTTTGATTTATGTTTTATATATATATATATATATATATATTATTTAACTTTAAATGGAAAGTTTATAAAGTTACTGTTCATAATAAATAAATTTGTATTAAATTGGAACTTTTTGATTCACAAGGAAACCAAATTGTTTCCAAAAAAATTGAGATAATATTTGTCTATTTGATTCTGCATAACTTTATAATATAAAAATAACGTAAGAATAACTTTTTTGATGAGATGTATTTGAAAGTGTTAAGAAATATTTCGCGTTTCTTAATAATTTGAAATAGTAAATTTTTAGAATTAGTTTATGCAATGCATTTAAAAGTTAAATAATTTTACTAATTTCCATTTAATATTCAAATTATATGTACGTTTTAAAGCTTATGTGAAAGTCTGGTAAATCTTATAAGTTTATGGGTTCGTATAAACTATATAAGACTATAAAAGGTTTAAAACGGAGTTAATTTAAATAGTAATAACTTTTGATACCTACTTGAAATCTTTAAATAGGTTTAGTTGAGTCTATTCATTATTATGTAGGTGTATTTTACACCTTTTATATTATTTTTATTATTATTATAATTTTTTTTAGTTTTATTTAGTTTGATCAATTAGGTCATTCTAGTAGGTATCTTGTGTAAAAATGCTAGACCGGGGTAATTAAGCATATACTTAATACCTATATGCTGTTCATATTTCAACAATGTTTAAGAAACGAAATTAAATTTGAACAAAATAGCAAAATATATATAGTATTAATAAGACAGTGTTATATATTTTTGAATTTATTTTAATTAACTGTGTTTTAGGTGTTTTTGAATGCAAGTTATTGGTAATCTTATGTATTGTATTATACTGTACGTATTGTTTTATAATGAATTAAAAATGTAAATCATTAAAAATGTCGTAATAAAGTGAATATGTATTAAATCAATCTAGTTTAATTTAAAGCCATTTTTATCGAACTTGAAAACAGTATTTAAATGTATAATAACTATATATTTTCTTTAAATGTATGGTTTTAGAAGATTAGTGTTTACACTTATTACGAATATTCACTTCTTTACATATCTTGTCTCTTAGCGTATCATAATTTATTTCATTTAAAATTAAAAAGGAAAATTAAATTTTGATTTTATTTACCATGCATATAATATTTATTCAAATTACGAACAACTCGTATTATATTGGTGCAGAAAAACATTTAACAATATTTTAACCTTATAACAGCGTTACTGGCTTTTTTTAAAAGAGTTGAATTCGCTGCATAGAAACTTTTTACTTTCAGACCGAGTACACAATTTATTAATAAAAAAGTATTAAAGTATTACGCAATTAGATAAAAATTATTGTCTCAGACATTCTATGGAATAATTTATGCAAATTTAATTTGAAGATTTGCAAACGTAGTGATTGTAACTATTTTAAAAGCCAATATTGAACTACCATATTACCCGGAACGAACACTGTACTTTGTCATTAACAAACTTATTCACAAAAGGGGAATTGTCAGAAAGCCAAATGGGGATTAGATCATATTGATCAGTTGTGAAACCTAACCGTTGTCATTATTATTCGATGTATAGCAGGTGGCCAATTTGCGAACGAACATTACAAACATTCTTAGACTTTATTCACGGCGCTTGCGGTAATAATTTGTCAATGACCGTACTGCCTTGTTTTAGGGTACCAAATTCCAAAATAAATCTTACTGACGTACAATAGGTACGATGTTGTAAGAAGCCATTACATATTGGAGAATTTATAAATTCCCATAAGTCTTTGATATCGTAAAAGTACGATATTTGTTAAAAATAAAAAGATATAATTTTAAGCAAAAATACCAGCAGAGATAATATTATTCTAAATCTTTTTTTTTTTTTTTAATTTGAATCATATAACAATTGTGATATTATTTCCAACCTACGGAGTTTTATGTAACAAGAATAAAACAATATTCTACATTTTTTCTGATTTTTTTTAACTTCGCATAAAGAAATTTAGTACCTAAATCATGATTTTATACTGTGTTTACCAAATCGATTTAAAAGACTATTGCAATATAAAAATATAAAATCAGTTAACTGTGCAAGTTATCTACAAACAATCAACAATAATTGATGTGTTATTTGTCGATTTAAAAATCGAATATTAAACCAACCAAATATTTCAGGGGAAATATATTATATACGGAAAAATATATTATCATAATACAGGATACGATAACCCGGACCTAAGCAATAACAACGCCATTTCACGTTTATTATTTGTTATTGTAATATTGTTTTCTATTTGATTTGCTTGTTTAAATAACTTTTAATTTAGTTCTTAAGCAGAATAATACTAATAATTGATAATGTGCACGACGAAAACAAACCACGCCCATCTGTACCATATATTATATGAAATATGAATATAATTGTATCATACAGTTATACGTCACACAACGTTAGGAGGTTGTTGTAAAATCTCACCAATAATATTATTATTATTTCTCTATAACATCCACAAAGGCTATGTATGTTTTGTGTGTGTAAGTGAAAGAGAGAGTTTGTTAGGGCGTTAAACCATTTCGTCAGTAGCGTGTGTTAATTATAGTTGGATACTTGAGTTGAGATGACATTCACGGCGTCAGCGACGAAGATGACGAGTGGTTTGCTGCCGTCGACGGTTGTAAGATATATATGCGTATAACACACAATGGAAAGGAAATAAAAATTATATTCACGGCCCATATAATATACACACTCTACAATATATGTATGCCGTATACGATGGTGTGTGTGTGAAAAAAATATGATGTTGTACATTTTTAATATTTATATATATATATATATATATATTGTATACACTAAATGTGAGCGTATTTGTATAGTTGGTGTGTGCATTTCCCGTCCGATTCGCTCATTATACAAGCGCACATCACACTATGTTTTTTTCCGCCCCGTGGCGCGTTAAAAACAAGTTTGCTAAACTTTTTCTATTCGTCTTCATCATTTCGGTTTTATATTATATATATACGATTACTTTTCTTCTTTTCTCCCTCCACGTTACTCCCCGCAGGCACCCGGTTCCTCCTCTTATTTCTCTGACGCTATTTATGTCATTTTTAAAACTTGAAACAAAAGTTGATGCACGTCGTATATACCCCACACGATTGTCATCTCACGGTTCTGCAGTGTACTTCCGACGAAACAATACTGGCGTATTATTTATATTATACAGTTAATGTCTGCGCCCACATTCACCCAATTTTACATAGACACTCACGCACACGCACTCATACATACATGGACAATTGGACAACAGACACGGTAATATTGTGCATTGTACACGATATTATGTATAATAATGAATTATGTATATAATATGGATGATATACACGAAATAATGGAATAATAATAATTATTACTTTCACAGTCTTTTATGAAAGACGAACTCGAAATCGAGACAACATAATAAAATATACAAACTTTCATTATACTGTTATACACAATAATGCAATAATGCACCTATTTTATAATATTTATATAATATGTACGTAGCGCGTGTATATGTCAGAAACAGCTACTATGTTACATGGCGTATATACATATATATATATATATTCCCTGCTCGTCTACGGGCTTCAGTTAATGAGGAAGGAAAAAATGGCCGTGCATAAAAAGTGCTCAAAGAAAATATATTGTATACTTTCATAATTTTCATATTAAATATATATTATAATGAGGGGTGATTATTATAATAATAATTATGCTCGCGCGCTCGTGTTCAGAAAATGACCCGTCCGCGGCAAACGTTTGCGCTCTACTGATCCCGAAAACGGCTCGTTAGAAATATATATATATATATATATATACAGTTACTCTGTATTATTATATTATTCCGGGTGATAATATAACGCTCTCAAAAATAATAATTATTATGTATAATTTTATAAATTGTAATGTCATAATATAATGCGTCAATTTAACTTCAACACACGTGCCACGGGACGTGAATAAACCGTGATGATAACATAATGAAATCACTGCATCAATATAAATTATTATACGTATCATAATAATTATTCCACTTTATGCATGCGTATCATATGGCATGTAATTTTATGCTGTTGAACCTTCAAAAACAATACCTAATAATTTTATAATGATAGGTAATAATAATAAAAAAAATGTTTAAACTTGAGTCCGTGTATATTTTTATTATTATTATAATAGTATTATAAATCATAACATTAAAGTAAGTAGCATTATTGTTAGGTACCACTTACCGTTTATTGCACGCACAAATCAACGGTTTTTTTTTTGTCAGCTGATCGTGAACAGTATTTTACAGGCTGCTGGATAGTTTGAATACAGGGACACCAATAAATGTTTGTGTAATAAAAAATAATAACCTTAAAAAACACGATTATTGGCATTTTGTATAGTGAACATTTTTCAATTTATTTAAAAGTGATTGGGCCATTCTAATACAATTTTATTGATATTGAGTGATATAATGTACATAAAAACTTTTAAAAAATACTAAAAAGAGTATAAAAATTACACTCATTTGCTGAGTTAAGTGATATTGGAAGAAAGAGAGAAAATCATTTGGAAAAGCTTTGTGGGTATGCAGGGGCACTACGAATGCAAAAACTGGTGTTAATACTGTTCTATAAAATAAATCAACGTTCCAATTTATACAATATATTTTATTTTTACCTAACATAATAATATATTATTATTTATTACGTAATAATAGATGATTATTTTTTTATTTTATTGTATAACATTTAATTTTGATTTGCATAATACATTTGCAATTAGGGGTATCCCCAAAAAGTTTTTTTATGGAGGGGGCGAATGTATTTTTGAAATCGATAATTATTATTGGTGTATTAGGCTGACCGGAAATCGTTTTAGCGATACACCAAAAAATTAAAAGTATATGACAGTATATCTACTATTGTGACACTGAATGAAAAACTTGGAATTGGGGGCCATGATGTGTCTGATTTCTTTAAAGGTAATTTTAACTCGACCGAATATTTAAATTTTAATGATAATATAGAATCTATATTTTAGATAACCAAAATAATCACTCAGATATAATGAGCATATCTCTAATTCAATTTACCAACTGTGAAATATTTGAAGGCCTAGATTCCTTAGATCTAAACCGGTGTCCTGAATCTGATGGAATTCCATACATGTTAAATTCTTGTAAATATTCTGACTGTATTCCTATTCAAATTATGTACAATCACTCATTACGTTTAGGTATATTCCCCAATCAATTGAAAAATAGTTTCATTACATTAGTCTACAAATTGGGTTTAAAAACCAACATAACCAACTATAAACTGATAGCTGAATTATCTTCATTGGCCAAATTGCTAAAAAAACTAATAATGCCTTATCTTTCTTTCTTGATAATTTGTTAAACTCTAACCAGTACAGATTTAAGAAAAGTAGATCTGCAGAAACAAATCTAATCTGTTTTTACAATACTCTAATTAACTCAATAAAATCGGGTAAACAAGCTGATGTGATTTACACTGATTTTAATAAAACCTTTGACACTATCAATCACTCTATTCTAATATGCAAACTTAGCTTATATGGTACATGGAATCCCTTATTAACTTGGTTTTCTTGTTATCTAACGAACAGATCCCATCAAGTAAAAATAAATGGTTTTCTATTTAATCCTTTTCCTTTTATCTCCAGGGTAACTCAAAGCGGACATATTTCATCTCTATTATTAGCTATTTTTATCATGGATATAAGTTCTGGCTTCAATTTCTGTGATCATCAATTATTTGACCATTATCTAAAGTTATATGTTAATATTAATTCATTTGATGACTCTATTAAAATACAGAATGATCTTAATGGTCTTAGCGTTTGGTTCAATAGAAATGACTTAAGATCAAACTCATCGAAATGTATCAAAATTTCGTTTTACTGTTCTCAAATACAATTTAACAATTAGTACTTCATTCTTGGTGATAAACTTAATAAAGTCAACAACTTTAGGGATCTTGAAGTGATATATCAGCAAACCCTTATATTTTTGTCTTATATAGAACAAACCTGTTCCAAAGTCCTAAGAAATCTCGGTTCTCTAATTATAAATACAAAAGCGCACAACGATAAAGTCTTAAAACACTATATATTTCAAATGTAAGACCAATACTTTAATACTGTTCAATTATGGAAAAATACTATGGAATCTGGCGCAAATAGGCTTGATTGAATAAATTAATAAATTTATATTACGCGATCGTTTATTTCTGTAACAGGGTCTTAAGATTAATTTTTATATAGGCCCGAAAGCACCACTCTGTGGGCACTGAATTATAGTACTGTCTATATTTAAGTTATGTATATCTTGTAAACATAATACTTACATTATTAAAAGACAATTTACCTTTCATACTTAGTTATAGTGAAATATAAGTAATTGTGTTGTTTATATTATCTTTTGTCGATCTATATTATAAATTATAATCCTCATTCCGCAACCCAATCGATCGCATTGCATTCAAATGCAATCGATTAATAAACATCAACATATTGAATATAAAAAGTCATTCCTAGGAATGTCATTTTATTGTATATTTTATAATAATAATAGGTATATAATACTACTTGTATTTTTTTTTCTTTTATTTTTCTTTTATCATTTACTCAATTTATTTGTATTGCTATATTAATACCTAATTAAGTCAATCAATATTATTTTATTTTTTTATTTTTACTACTTACTAACCGCATTATTTTATATATTCTTATATTGTACTTGAGCCTTAAATAAAACCTTGGGCATTTAAATAAGTACATTGAGAATTCTAACTAACGGTCACCGAAGGGACCATAAATAATTACCGTTATTTAGAGTTGACAACTGACAATACACTTGATGAATGATGGGGCCAAAGAAAACTACCGTTACATAGAGGAGACCGCCAATAGACGTTTCACTGTAATTTAAAATAATTATTACCACAAAACAATGATAAAAAATGTGATTAAATAATTATAAATTTGTACATTCAACATACGTATAACCAATCGATCGCAACTGACAATACCGATTGTAGTGAAAATAAAACTAATGAGAAATATAATAATAAACGAGATCAGGTTTAATTATCCATCATTATTTGATTATTTGTCTAATATTCAGAATTCAGAATGTTCGAGATATCCATAGTTTTTCTTTTGAGTAATCGAAGTTTTTTTAGTGGAATGAAATTTATTTTGATTTATCAAGGTTTGACTTATCGAGATTTCACTGTATTATAAAAATGTCGATTTTTTTTTTTAAATATACTGCAGTAGTGCAATTACTTTACAATTTACACTACACAATCATTAATTTGATATAAAAACCGTGATTACTAGTCACACCTTTGAAAAAAATTGTCAAATAATTCTAACAAGGTGGTTCATCTCAAAAGTATTATTTATTTATTTTTTTTTTTATTAAAAATGAACGTGTTTCATTATATTGTAATCGTATTCATTTTCAGATCACCAATAACCTGTAGAGCATGAATTAGCGAATATTCAACGGAAAGTAACCAAGTGAAAGTTATATATTTTACAAATAAACAATAAATACTCTATTCTAATATGTTAGTTGTATACTTATCCGTGTGTTAAATGTAAGTTACGATGTACAATATTGGTGAAAATTGAATGGCTGCAGTGGCATATTACGATGCGATTACACGCTGTGATGGCACCGGCCGGGGACGTCGTTGAGGATAAGGTGATGGCTAGAAAAAAAATCGCGTGACCGCAAATAGTGGTGGTGTTGTCGAAACTAGGTATATATATTATTATTATATGTACGGATACAGACACACCACACTTCCGTTTTGTGCAAACAAAAAACACCTATATAGATAGTTTCTCAACTGAATCGCTCGGTGGTGGTAACCGCGTACACAATATTATATTTTATAATATAATAGTTTATGTAGACTGCAGCACGTGCGTGAGGGCTTGTATAAAAAGTTAAAACGAAAATAGAATAATAAAAAAAAAGCGAATTAACGAAAATTAGAGAAAGTGATGCCTGTTCTACGCCACGCCCGTTAGTTGTTGAAAAAAAAATATATGTAATATATAAAATCGGATAGTAGCCGTGACACGAACTGACACAGAGCGTACGATGTTCGTATAAGTATATATATATATATATTATACGTATACACATTAAACGTGTAGAGAAGTAAAGAAATAGCTGTTTATCTGCTATATATCATATAGGTAGATATAATATGTGCGATCGCGTGTGAGGTGGTTTAGAGATATTATCACGATTAAGACGCGAGTGAGTGTGTGTTAAGCGTGATGGAAAAGGGTATAATGTGATTGCTGATGTACTGTTTTTAGCTAAAACCTACCGCACGGATATTAGATAGAAGATCCTAAATTATATGGCCTATTCCTACAATAAGTTAGGTACAATGTTCTTTTTTTTTTTAGCAATGTTTGTTACGGAGTGAGTTACATTGTTTTAACAACGAATAGTTAATTAGAAATTTGGAAAATCAAAAATGTACCTGATGTTAATTGATTTTCGTTTCATTTGTTGCGTACTATAATATAGTATATCGTAATAGACACATCTATTTTATGAATTCCCATTACTGAAATACATTAAATTAGAAACAATTTTATTCGATAAAATCTGTTTTTCTATAATATACATATCTATTAACTATCATCACTGTTGAGTAAAAGAGATAATATAATTGATCATTATGATAGGTACCGATCATCTCGCTGTACAGTTGATAATCGTTTTGAATAATACACGATATTATATAAACGAAATATATCGTCACATAATCGTAGACAAGTCATGTATGCTACGTAAATAAAAATTATTGGTTTATTTATATGCCTTGAGTTGAGTAAACAATAACTCATGGTCAACGTGATTCGTATAATCACGGAGGTAGAACGAAGAATTTACGACGATCGATTTTCCTGTGGTTGAAATGTCTAAAGAATGGAGACCGTGTGATTATAATATTATTATCGCCAGGACGTACTCGGCAGGCCATATAACGAGTGGCAAGATACGCGACGCAGAAAAAGGGGCCAAAAAAAATAATACGCAGTTTAATCTCTTTCACATTAGATGGTTGGAAGGGGTTGAAAAACCTCACGTTTAATGGTCTGCAAACAATACTACGCGCGCCTATAAAATGTATGATATCGACGACACCACGGTCGTCCGGAAACTTTAGTATAATATATCTATGTGTATTGTGTATATGATAAGAGAGGGTATGAGACGTTCCTCGTACATTTCTATAATGAAATATATATATATATATATGTATTACCTTTTGTAAGGACTCGTATCGGTGGAGAATCGTTTTATAAGACGTAGCTGTGAGGTAGATAGAGGTGTACAAAACGTACACATATTCCATTGCACTTTTAAACTATTTTTAATTCAAATCTCATTATCTAAAATATAATACTCGAGAATCTTGTTTGTTAGTTTCAAAAGTTCTGAAATGAATTAACAAACGAAACTATAAAATTATGTAACACTAAGTCACTGTCTAGTCTCACTCAAACTTCTCTATCCAACACATATTGTAGGTATATGCTATTTATTAGAATCACCAACATTATTATAACCCAACCTATCTCAAAATTTGGCTTAACCAATTTATACTATTGTTTCTTACTAAGATAATATCTAAATTAGCTAAACTGCACACATCCCATAACATTGTAAGTGAAAACCGTCTCATGTGAACCCACCCAGGATTCCGTAAAATTTTAAAAATCAAACTTAGACGATAAAGAATTTGATATTATTTGAGTTATAGTAATTTTACTTTTTTTTTTACCGTAAAAAATAATATAAAAAATTCTAACATTATGGTATAGTGTTATATTTTATATATTTGGTTTCTTAACAGATTATATGTTAAATGATTCTTTTTTGCATAAAATAATTTTTCTAAATATTATAACGATTACGTAATAACCAATAAAGTACTAGGATAACTTATAAGTTAATTTAAATTAGCATTTAAGTGTGTTTAAAATTCCTACTTTTTTCAAAATTGATTAAAATTGCCTGTATATAATATCCCTTAACAATCAAGTGTGCAGCTAATATACTACATATATTTAAATATACATATATTATTTATTAAAATAATTTAAATTTAAATGTAATATTCCTATTAAAAATATTAAAACATGTTAATCGAGCTAGTTAAAAATGCTATGTCTAATACTCCAAAAAATATATGTATAACGAAGATTTATTCGAGCATAACGAATGCAATTACTAAATAATAAAAATTAATTTATTAATGTAAGTTTAACAATAGAAGTTACACTCCGTCCATCGCCATATTTTATCATTACCTATACTATAATGGTATTATTTTTTCATCACTCTCCCCTTAGAAAACATTTTATCTAATACCTAGCGAATATCATACGCCATCACCTCCAATAAACACGAGCGCACGAGCGTTTAAATAATGCTTTACAATTACTGACTTTAGTTATTTTCGTTACACTGCGGCCAATTCCATACGTTTTTTTATTACAAATAAAAATTCCGTGAACACCACCCTTAACGTTCAACCATCACTGCCGTTTTTAGACGACATCGTAGCTTAAGACGTGCATTATTATTATATTTTTTGTTATTTTTCTACACGCTAGCTCTATGTTGCGTGTTTAGAAAGTTTATAATATAGCCGGTAACTGATGGTTTCGTCCCCTCGCACGTGGCACGAAGCCGAATATCAATGAAGAATATACAAGACGAATAAAAGCATCGCACTAAATGTAAAAAATATGTAGTATTGTTAAATTAAATAAATAACTATGATAAAAATTGCTAGAAAATTAAACTATTTCAAATCATAGTTTTTGTTAACAAAATAAAAACGTTTAATAAATTACAAATTAATTTATTTTATAAACGGGAATATTTAAACGGCCAATACATGAAAATAGTTTAAACTAGGTTTTTCTTAAAGTCAGCATAGCACCAAAACATATATTATTATTCTTTAATAGTAGTTTGTATAAATATAGTTAGTAAGTCTTATAATCCTACATGCGCCTGGTGTAGTTATTCACACCAATTAAATGTCTAAACATAGCACTAAATTTTAGATTCTAATAAAATATTTTAAATCATATTAGTTTCTGAATAAAACAAATGTATTTATTGGTCTTACACAAAGTTTGCATTTTTAATTTATTTATTTATCTGTTTTTTTTTTAAATTATATTTTGGGTCTGACACTTTTTAAAGTAGAAAAAATGCTTCGATTTTAAACTCCAAGGGTGGTTTTTTGTAGCAAGAGGATCTAGTTGATACTTTACGGGGCCAAGAACTAAAATAAATTAATTCCCTTTTTTCTCCTAAATAATCCTGAAAAACTAAAAAAAAAAAAAAATAACAAAATACTGGAATATTTATGCAACAACAATTTTCCACCAGATCTGCGATAAAATAGCGCAAATATTAAATTTAAATACCAGGTCTAAATTTGTATTCATTTATTATTTTTGTATGAGTATATAAAAGTAAAAACTATTTAATTAAATACGCTTAGTAATACGTTAAATAATTATTTTAATAAGATACTTGTAATTTTGTTATAATTCATAATGTATTATTCATAGAAACTTTAAATATTTAACCCTGGTGTTTATATATAATTATTTATTATACTATACAATACATTTTTCAAAATATTCAGATTTTCAATTTTTAAAGTTGTGTACAATACATTATTTCATATTTTTATCAAAATTATTATTAATAAATAATATATGGTATTATTCTCTAAAAAAAATATTGAACTTATATAATTAAAATTAAATTATTATTTCTATGTAAATAAATAATAGATACAATATCCTTAGAATGACTGACTGTCTTTACTCTAAATCTATTTTTATTATATACAATAATTTATCATTAAATTACAATTGAACACATCCATAACAGAGATATCTTATCAGCAATATATAACCAACACTTAATATATGGCACTAAATTTTGGCATGTATTTTTATTTTATTTTAAAATTTTAGATATTTTACTTAGTTTAAATCTCTTTTGTTACTGTGTTAATATCTTATCTCGTATCTTCATATCTTTGTTATTTAATATACCTATAATTATGATACATATTTTGTAAATTTATCAGTTTTCTTTCATAATAATTTTTTTAATTAATTAATATTTTAATTACCGTTTTAGAAGTATAATATTAAATACAAAAAATGTAAAAAAAATGGTAAGTTCATACTGACATACGTGCAGTTTTAAACTCAAACCATAGAAAATAATTTGTTATTTAAAAATATTTTTTAATGTTGATAACTGATAAGTGTTTTTGTTGAAATTTTGTTGAAAAAAGATATTTTTAAGAGTTACTGAAAGTTGGTGGTTTAGGATAAGTTAGCTATATAACTGTAATTTGAAAAGTATATGTTTGACTGAGATTATTCGAAGACGGTTGGCTCTACCCTTGTATTTCATTAATATTACGATTGGTTTGGACCAAAATAAGATGGACTTTTTGATATCTCTAAATTGATTGATGTGTAAAATATTCCGTTGGTCTAGTCATTCAATAATGCAATAAAATTTATTTTATTTTTGTAAATCATAGTTGGATATAAAAATAATAGTTTTAAACTTGGGTTAACTATTTTCTAGATATACCTGGAATTCGTACAAGAAAAAAATTATTTTTGAATCATTTAATTCGTTGGTTTTTATGAAATATAAGTTACTGGTTGTAATGCTTTTGAATTAAATATGATAATTAAAGCGTAAATAGTTTAGTGAGATATTAATTTTAAATTATAAACATTTTGAACACTTATATTTAATTATATTGATAGTTAGTATGAAACAAATAATTAAATAATACAATTAAAAAAAATATTTTTAAATATATATTACGATTATTGCGATTAGTATATTCTAATCGCATATATAATGATAACTACTAATTAGTTAGCTTTAGATATAGTCTTTTTTGGTACCTACTTAATTGACGCATAAGAACGAATTTTGGAAACCACTAAGGATGTATTCAACTTTTGGCTTTGAATATTTAATTTAATAAACAATTTTACCACAATCGTCATTTAATTGGCCAATACTTCATTTTATAAAGTAAAATACTCACTTGGTGTTTTAATAAAACAGCGATTGAGAACACTCATGTATAGTTTGTAGTATATTATTTTATTGTTCTATGTTAATTATCATTTTTGTGGAATTAGTTTTTTTTTTTTTTAATATTAGTATGTTATCTTCAACTCTAATTTATTTGCATTCTCGTTTGAAATTGATTTTTTTTTCATTCATACTAAAATATTGAACGTAAAATGGTATGCGGGTTGCGGGTAGCTATTATTTATTTATCGATGTACAATAAATAACATGAAAATAATTAGTATATGATTATTATAAATAATAGTGAATAATATATATTATAACTTGAAGTTATAAAATGTTAGACATTATTTACCACAACAACAACTACGTAGTTCATCAATAGATGCTATTATCATGTATAATATTTAATATTTTGTATGTTTTTAAGTCAAATATTTCAACAACATAATATATTGTACATTCGTTATATAATTATAAATGATATTGGAGATATACATCAAATCTGTTTAACTTAGTAATATTTATATTATACATAAACTATTTCTTACTAAATTTCATATAATATAAAATAATGAACCTTTATTTCTTGAAGTCCATCTCTATTAAAAGTTGACGCTTAGCTCTGTAATTGATATCCATTAAGTATATTATAACAAAAAAGATCCAATTATATACACTTACGTGAAAATAGATATAGTGCTTACCTAAACCTTTTAATAAAGAATAAGAAAAACCTTTAAAAAGTGTCATCTACGCTTCGATTGACTTATAAATTTATTGAATTAAAAATACATACCCAATATAAGCAAATCAAACTAATGGAGTAGCCGGTTTTTATTTGTTGACTCATTCAATAAACATACATTGAAGAAAAATAATGACTTATTATGTGAATATTTTTTATTTGTTCTAAAATGTTATCTTTGTCAATCACTCGGTTGGTTTGGGAATAATTTCTTAAATAATATTGAATTTTAGACATTGACAAGTCCGTTATTGTAACCCAACTAATTTAAACGAATGATATTGCTCAAATACTCAATGGCGATTAATGTAAACATAAGATATTAAAATACTACTTAAACGAATATGTTTTAAATTTAAAACACATAAAAGTCGTCACTTTATGTACGTCTATTATTTAATGTGGGTTTTAGGTAAGCACTGTTTTACCTTACGATGTATACTTTATAGTCTAGAACAATGCTTCTCAAACTTTTTTTTCGTGGAGCAAAGTTTTAGGACATTAAATTTAATGTGAAACTATCAAGACCTCCTAAATAAAAATCATTAATTATTTTATTTCTTACCAGGATTGGGTTAGGTATATTATATATTTCACGACCCACTAATCATATAGCCATAAACTCATAAGGTGCTGTGGCCCCCAGTTTAAAAAGTACTGGTTTTAGATATACTGAAGAATATATATATATATATATATATATATATATATATATATAAATATATACATTATGATTTGAATTCGTATTTCGCTGCAACATTTATGTTTAATTTTTAATTATTTTGCGTGCACTTCATAGTACTTATCCATATAAGAAAGTTTGTAATAATTTTATAAACATGTTAATATCTCTACAATTATCGACTGTAAATAGACTAAAATACATTGAGTTTAACATCTACCATCTACCTGAAAACGAGATCCTATTTTACAGTAAATAAAAGAAAAAATCTTAGTTCTTAAGTGTATCTACAGTATATATTTTGGTCAATAAGCATGTTAAATATTTTGAAAAAAAACTTATTTTACATTACTAATGTAAGATCTTGATTAATTTAATCATTTCTGTTCCTGTGATCAGTAATACGAATTTGATAAATGGTAATAAGGGAATTTTTCAAATTGCACTCACATAAAACAAAATATTAAAGATTATAAATAAATAAAAAAAATACATAGTATGATTTTAATCGTATATAGAAGTGCAGATGGATCATATTAATTTAAATATGCTATAACTAATGTGTTGTGCAGCATGAAGAAAAAAATGTCTCTAGCACAATCATAATATTGAGTATAGAGCATGACAAAATCTTTTTATAATATGCATTTCAGTCATATATTATAACATAAAATATGGAATAAATAATTTTTAATATCCCACTTAATTTGTGTTCGATTTATCTAAAGTTTTAATGCAGATGTATTATATGTGATAGTAATAATTTGCAAAATAATAAAAAACGAAAATATTATAAAATATTCTTCAAACAATAATATGTATTTTTTTTTTCAAAAATGTAAAATTTCATATGATATTGAGTCAAGTTATATTGTTTAATGTAACGACGATTTGTCGTGGTGCAGATCAGCTAAAAATGGATGTGTATTGTATGCTTTCATGTCAAACAAAACATACGTAGTCGTGATGCATATTATTACATACAATATATTACTACTGTGCATGATTTAAGCACTGGTCGTCGTCGCTCGTGCACTTAATAAAGCTCACAAAGTCGGTCTGACTGATTAATTGGAAAGCGTTCAAAGAAGTTTGTTACAGTTAATGGGGTATGAGACGAACACGCACGACGCTTCGTTTGATTTATAGACTTCGGTATAATTGGGTCCCGAAACATATAGTCAAGTCAAGTACGACGACTACGACCGTCCATGACCACGTGATACATATTATACACTATACAGGGTCCCTTGCTAATGTTCACCACAGAATTTTAGATTCCGCGTTTGAAGCGATCCATACACATATTGTGTTAGCTTAAGTGTCATGTTTTGTTTATTGTATTTCAGTAGACACTGTGGAATGTTGGAAAAAAAATTAATAAATACAGAGAAAATTCCATATACTTAACCCCATTTTTTTTTTTTTTTTTTTTGATATTATATGAATGTTTTTATAATTTTAAAACGTGTTATTAAAAAATAAATAAAAAAAAAAACAGTCAGGATATTAAGATGATGTCAGCGCACTGTTTGTTTTATCTCTCTGATCCATATGTAACATAGATAAAACGCATTTACACAGAATCATTTTTTTTTTTATATCATTGAGCTATCTTAGAGAAAATCACTCATTAAAAAAACGATAGATAATATTATTTATTATTTTGAGGATATGGCATATAAATTTGCCTTAGAACAATTTAAACATAATTCGAATTTACAAATATTTTTTTTATTTTGAAAATTGAATACAAAATTAATAACAATAAAATATAAAACTGATATAAATATCATTTCCTTAAAAATATTATCCTCTATAATTTTTGTAATAAGTGGTTTTAGTTTAAGATCACCCAAAAACCATTAAATGATTAATAATAATACACACGCCACATGTTTTAAACTAAGATTATAATAATCATAATAATATATTTGTTAAGTATTTAAAAAGCCAAACTTCTGATTATTATATTATGAATAATTTATTATGTACATTACAATAATTGGTAAAAATTATGTAACGTCAAATAACATATTTTAAGTATTTACATTTATTTGAAATTTTATAATAATTTGTCAATGTTTTTGAGCATACTAATGCCGAGAATTTTTTAAATAATTCACGTCTTAAATGCCAATTGATTATATAGAGTTATTTTTTTACTTTGTTTTAGTTACTATGATCTTTTTCATAATAATATTGTACTCAGTTTTAAATATTGCATTATTTTTCACAACTACTATATATTATTATGTATATGATCCATCCCAAAGATCAGACCATTATTGATAATAATATACCTTGATTGAATAATAAAAATTATAGTTTGGTGGTATATATTTTTAAATTTACCTTTGGAGTTATAAAACTGGATTTTTTTAGTAGCAATTAAAAAATGCAGTTTTTATACCTATAAATTATGTTTAAAGTATAATTTTATTCATTGTTGTGTTTTATAGTAATGTTGGTCGTCTTATTTAAAAATAATAATGAGCAAACGCAATTGATATTATATTTTCTGTTTTTTATTCTTATTACCTATTATATTTTCCAAATAAAACGAAATTGCACATTTTTTTAGCAACTTCTACTAAGATACTTCAAGCAGAGCTCTATTTTTCTTGGTTTTAAAGATAGTCCTATTTTATTTCCATATCATTATTTGTTCATAAAAAAATAAACCTGTACACTAAACAAATTAAATAATGTTTTTACAGTTTATTACTGGAACCAAATATCTAAAATACTTTTTGAGCGTCTATTGTCAATGATTTACATAAAAAATGCATATATAGTCAGATTATGTGTAGGAATTAACCTCTTATCCCAACAGAATATATACGAATTAATTATAACAAAGTATTACTCCTTAAATTTTAAGTACCAAGTCTATCAATCAGACGACAGACTTCTAAATCAAGTATATAATTTTAAGTAAATTGTAAATTTTTCCTCTAAATGTTGTATTTTTAAACTATTATTAACGGATCGATGTATGCTTCTCATTTAAAATCAATAGATGGGAATATCTATGCAAATTATAAGAAGCAAAATAAATATATATCTACATATAATATATGAGCAAAAAGAAAATTTTAAAAATCTGGCGTGACTATACTAACTTATGTTGAATCTATCTAATATCATGTCATCATTAAAGTTGATTTAAAATACATATAATTAATTAGTGTTAAAAACATTTCAGATATTGAACAAAATACTTATAACGTTCAAGTTTATGCAGGAAAGAGTCAAGTGGATGGAAAGGGATTGGGTTGTAGAGTTGTTCTAGATCTAAGTAAAAGATATTTAAACATGGGACGTACACTGGTCACTGATAATTTGTACACTTCAATTAAACTTGCAAACGAACTTTTAACTAACGATACACACCTAGTTGGAACTCTGCGATCAAATAGAGTAAAATTACCTGAAATAACAAAAAAAAAAATGAAGTCCCATGGAAATAACCGGAAAGGAAAATTCAGACGGTATTATTGTTGCGAAATGGCGTGATAAAAGAGATGTAACTATGTTGTCGACCAAACATAATATTGATATGATGGACACAGGAAAAAAGAACAAAAAAAAAGAATCGATAGTTAAGCCTAAGATAATTGTCGACTACAACTCCGGAAAAGCGGGAATTGATCTATCGGATCAACTGTCTAGATATTGTACAGGTGGCGACAGAAATACTGTTTGGAACTGCTATGGTAAATGCTTTAATAGTTTATAATACAATCAATTCTGATAAAAAAATTAAGATTACACAATTTCGAGAAATATTAGTTGATACAATACCCGGATTAGCTAATCAAGGACCATAAGAAGTTCAACAAGCAAGAGTTAACAGCAAACACATATTCCAAGAAACAACTGAAAAATGTGGTAGAAACAGAAAAATCAGAAAGAGATGTTTTCACTGCTATCAAAGTAGAACAGTAATAGTTGGATCGAAACAGGCATCGAAGTAAAAAAGATCACTACATTCTGCGCACCGTGTAAATCGTATACATGTATAAGTTGTTTCAATCTGCATCACACAGGCTAAGGATTTTCATTATTTTTTACATAGATTATTTATAAATACGTCTCGATATTTATATTTTGTATTATGTTTATATTTAAGAATTGAAATTGAAAACATATTATTTGAATAAAAAAAATGATTGAATTTTTTTTATATGCTTATTGTAGTGATATTTTACATATAATAATAAATCGGTTTGCGGCGAATAATATATCATTTTACGCGAAATTGTCTCCTTTACGCCATCATTTAAACATAATCGTACAGAATATTTATCTCGTCGATATTATGCAACAATAACACAGTACTTATTTGTGTAATACTCGTATATTTCATTTTATTCGAATTATTATACTTTGTACATCAAAGCATAGCAACGATATTAGTGTTTGAATTTATAGGTATTTAGTATATATACGCATTTGATAGTTGTAAATTCGTTTGATTTTATATGAGCTGATTCCGAAATACTATAAGTACAGGTTGATTTCACAAATGGAATTAAACATTTGTATCACATTCGGTCCGGCAATGTTCATTACGATGTGTGACGTCGTTATCGGGTTCAATTCAGCCTCATGCGCGCACATATTGTTATTACATGTTCTATAAAATAATGGGCAACGGCTGCAGTGGCTTATATATAGAACCACACTATTATATCACACCGGTTAATAATATAAGTCATATTATTATATTACATTTTTGGACACTCGTCGTATAACAAACCATTAATTAACAATGCATACATTGAAATTATACGAAGTCTGTCACTGGCACAACTAGTAGATACATACGGAATTAAGATAGGAACGGACGGTGGTTTGAATTTAGAAAATGTACGTTAGTTGGATTTTAGTGATACGTCTAAACGGACCTGTTGATGCTGTACAATATTTAAAATACGAAATGGATAAAGAGTTGTTACTACTTTTAAGTTACTTCAGAAATGAAAATTACGAATTATTCAGTGAATAAATCAGAGAAACGGCATGTTAAAATAACCTTGATTTAAAGACATATAATAGACAACGAAAAGATATTTTGAAAAAAAATATATATAATAATATAATATAATATAATATTTTTATTAAATTCAATGACTCATAAAAATCCCTTCGAATGATCCGTCATCCATCGCCGGAATGAATCGTAGTTTAAATAGGCAATGTACGTACTTGCGAGTTAAGTTGCCTACTCAAACCACAACAAATGAAAATACTATCCGCAATCGGTGGTGATCTACTCATGATCTCTTCTTCTTTCTCTCGTTCTCTCTCATCCCATATCCCTCATTATTCTTCTTTTATACTCGCATACGCTGATGTAATAATAATGCGTTACTTTCTGGTTTTTTGATCAAAGTTTTGAGCGCATGGAAATGAATTTCGCAGATTCACGGAGAGGTCAACCATCGTGTTTGCCCCCATTTCTTTCTCCACAAGTTATTAAATAATAATAAAAAAAGATAGGTTAAAATAGGTAATTATTTAAAATACACATGGACAATCAATTTTTATAAACATTTGAAGTTCAATTTTTTTAAATTTAATAAAATCACAATAATTTGCTAACTTTTTCACAGTTAAAAATTTACTTATAAATGTGTAATTTATATAGCCAATAGGCTTGGAAATGTAATAAATAGTTTCTCACAAGTAATTTATCATAGATCAAAAAATTCTTAAACCGGGTCTATGAATAACGATTTTTAATATTTTGTTGTAGTTTACAAAAAAAAAAAAAAGTCTTGTGAATTTAAATCTTTTATATACATAATATGTTATATAGTTTTATTTTTATACACTATATTTCCAAATTTAATTTTTTTGACAGAAATTAATACACACTTCTGCTATTAACAGTCAGTAAAATAAATTAGTAATTACCATAACAACAATATCAAAAAATATAATATGAAATATAGGTACTTGGTAATATTATAAACTAATAAACCACCTCCAATCACAATAGTTTTTGTATATGAGTAGCTAGGTATATTGTAAACCATTAAATTTAATTTTAATGCGTTTATAACAGTACACCACACAATACCTACAGTATAAAAAAATTTGATACCCAATTGACTATGTTTGTTTTCATATTTTGATTACTAGAAAATTCAAAAATTTTAATCTCATAAAATCTATAAACTAAATTATTGTTAAAAATTAAGTTTAGTTAATATTTAAAGATATCAATCTGCGTTTGTAAGAAAAAAATGTTTAAACTAAAATATCAAAATATGACTGTGTATCAAAGTACCTAGTGTATATTATTATTAAAATTATATAACGGTAAGCAATATGATTATGTATTTTGTGGTGAGTGTTAAAGTGAAAGAAAAATGAACAGTGTGACTATAATTATAATATTATTCAAAATAAAATAAAAAAACTAATAATTAAAATAAAAATGTGAATAAGATAATATTATAATGGATGGTGATATGGAAGACTACGTATAAAAACTTGAGAGTAGTAGCATGTAAGATAAAGGAGAGGGAGAAATGAAAAAAAAAAATAATGGCCGTCCCCTGTAATATCCACAGGAGGATGAAGACTGGTGCGGAAAAAAAGATTTATGGTACATTTTAATTAAGGGGTTGCTGTATAACACTACCGTATTTTCACAAGGTGAGGGAGGTCGAAAATAGCATCATTAAGGTATGATAAGGTGTTTCGATAAGAATTTTCGATGACACATTTGGAATCTTCGTTAAGTTAATGACAATTTTTTCCCCCAGTTAAATTCACTAAGGATCAATACAGATGAAACAGTTTTGTGAGTGTATAAGAAATTATGGCACAACTTTAATATAATATGCTTAAATTATCATCTCAACTTAGTAAAATAATTTAATTTTTAAAAATATATAATTATATATAAACATTATATTATATAAAACATGTTGACAGATAAATAAAATGTGAGAAATAAACAATTGAAAGTTTTAATCTCTATGGTATAGACACATTGTACGAGTATATTGGTGGACAGTGCAATTAAATAAGTATATTTCGATTTTAAGTTTTTTTTTTTTTTAATTCAATTACCTACGACTTTAACTTTTCGCCCGTCACTGAGTGGTCTAATAGGATTTATTTATCACTCTATCCAGTTCAGATAAATAGCTATAAAGCGTTTTTTTTTTCTAATAAAAAGAGAATAGAACTTTATTAATATCATATGACTCGTATGACTTAAGTATTCGTAGCCGTTTTTTTGAAAAATGTAAAATTCAATTGTTTTTTGCGCACAATTATTTTTATAGAAGTGAATATTATAATATCGCAATCATAATAATTTGCATCAGATTATTGTGTTTTAAATAATAATATTCATATATAATTTTGTTTTTTATGGAAACCCATTTTCCCACCACACACGAAATTATTAATGTGGTGGCGAATAATATATATATATAACAATGTGGTAATAATACATGAAAATACACTAACTATATCAGACCACGTAGCGTTTGACGTACAGTCAATGACACACAACATATTATTATATCTTAAATTGTTTTGGTGTTATAGTTGAAAAAAAATATTTAATAACGCCAAATCTACGGGCTACGATAATCTTGCACGAGTATCCAATACTGACAACTATGGAAACAAAATCACTTCAATAAATCTGTGAGTATATTATAATTAATTAACATTTTGCTGATTTTTACACGTTGTTTTTATCATAATATTATGTTATATACGCAAATATATTGTAATATTTTAATGATTGAGTTCAAAAGTTTACTACATTTTTACTTACTGTCAAATATGTATGTACAGGTGTCATTTTAAATATAGCGACATGATATTTACACTGATACAAATGAAGCAGATTGAAAATAGACTGATTAACGTAAAATGTACATGCATATTAAAATTAATACTGTAGGTAATTACTGGAATCTTATACACCACTATTACTTTTCATTTTTTTTTTTTTTTTTTTGAGTTTGCGTGAGTGCGTTGAGAAATTCGAAATATTTGTGTGTGTGCTTAGTAAATACCATAACATCATCCTGCATAATATTACGTATTAAATATGTGATTTACATATTTCACAGTTTATTTGTCCACATAAATCATCGATACATTCATATGATTGGTGGGCTGGAGAGGACGTAGAGGTGCATTAGTTAAACTGACACGCCCGAATTTATCATATTCTATCACGCCATGCACTTGCAAATTCCAATGGTGACAGTCTACATGTAAAACGTATCTAATTATTATGGCCATAGATTTTTTTTACTTACTGTGCATGTTAAGTCAATTTAAACCATCTTAATTATTATATACCAGGAAAATAGATTTAACATTTTAAACTTAATCACTTTAACAACTTTAATAACCACCAGAATAATGATTTACGACTCTTAGTCTCAAAAGTCATCAAATTCGCAGTACGTATATAGTGAATATTATATGTTGTGTATTTAATATTTTTTTATCAAATTCAATTAATACTATCTACAAAATCACAGACTTATAATTTAGTTATAAATTAAAAGGTAAACTATAAACAAGCTATAAAAATAAATTCAGATCACAGATCACCTAGTATAAATATAAGATCAGAAAACAAAAATAATAAAAACAACAAAAACTTCAATTTTTTATTTCACAAAAATCGTTATTCTAATTTAATGACTAATATAAAAAATATAATTTAAATCAAAATAACAATTTATTTAAGGCATTTAAATTAAATTATCGATAAATATCAAAAGTTAATAATGCGAGGCAATAATAAACACTTACTCATGATATATTTTCTTACAGTACGTGATAGAATTTTTAGATATACAAACTAAATTAATAAAATTAATTTGAAAAGAAAATATTTATTACAAATCCTTTTGACAAAATCTTAAGATATAATGTTCATAAATAAATTAGGGTGCATTTATACTCCATCATAAGTACCTTTTTTTAGTGTAAACACCACGAGAAAAAAACAGGTTAAATTGAGTTCATGTAAACTCCACCAGAAAATAAAATTAAGTAACAATATAAAATTAATATCTCTAATATATAATTATATAAAAAAAAAAAATAATAATTTTTATATTATAATAATAGTCGTCCATACTAAAAATTAGTTAAGTAGGTGTAAATTTGTAATTAACTAAAAATTATACAAAACTTAATATAGTTAGTTAAAAATATTAGATTACTAACCTAAAAGTTGTTGTATTAAGCTTTAAATTATGTATAGATTAGATCAACTAAAAATACGAAATAGTAGTACTTAAAATTTATATTAAGAAAATAATTGAATAATTATCATATATATTATATTTAATAATTAATATTTAATGTTGACATAATATAATATGAAATGATCATTTTTATAATAATAATTGTACATACTAAATAATAGTTAGGTATGCAAAATATGCTAAAACATATAATATAAAACTTAATAATAAATAATAATTGTCTGAACAAATTAATGCTACAAATTATAATGTGTATTATGTCAAATAATCATAATATATAATTGTATCGTAATAATCATAAGACATGTAGGTATATCTATGTTATGTTATAATATTTTGAAATTAAACTAAAATGATGTGATATAATTTTGTAGATATTTTAAGTCTAGAATATTTATACATTATTATAATTATTTATAACGTTCTTCAACACTATCTTTTTTTGTTTAATTTTTGAGTTTCTTTATTAACAAACCGATTATTCAAACCGTTATACTGTTTAGTTTTAAGTTTCAACTTTAACAGTTTGAACGTATATCACCCGCAACGAATGTCAACGTATTCAATACAGAAAGGCCTTATCACTGGCAGGGTTTCTATATTACAACCATTGAAGGTTAAATAAATAAAATTAGTGGAGTTTACATTGATCCATTTTAATACATTTTTATCTAACCGATATTATGGTAAGATGCACAGTATACAATCGTCCATAAAATTGAAATAAATAAATATTTAGAAGTAAATGATTTAAGTAAAAAAGAAGGTCGCGAATACACAACCTAGAACTCAAGAAATAAAGTTGCTAATTATTTTTTTTCAAACTGAATTGGACAATAATAAATACTTTTTTGTATAAATATCTTATACATAAGATAAAATTAAAAATAAGATATCACTGCCTAGTAATTATTTTGGAATAAATATTGTTCTTTTTATTTTTAAAAAATGGTCTTATAACCAAAACAATGTAATTAAAAATGCTTTTTTTTAAATAACATTAACATCAGTCACTGGATTGTGACAATGCGTGATGTGGTGATTTTTATCACAATTCAACCCTTGTGTTTTCAGTAAATTCAATATTCTGTTATTTATATTTACTGCTCCAACATACCCTGATTATATACTTTTTTATTTTATAAATAAATTAGTTTAATGTTGTAATAATTATTTTTCCAATATAAATCGTTGTATTAAAACTTTTTAATAAACCTTTTATTTGTAATTTATTCATTATACATATATAGGTATATCTGTTGTTCCATTCCAAAAAATAAATAGACCAAATGGGTTCCCTTTCCTTAAAGTGCAAATACTGATAAAGAAATTTCGTAGACAAATTTGACGATCTCTGCAGGTTTATACTTTGCTGAAGTTTCCCTAGCAGCGGTCTCATCAGATGTGTTTTTTTTTTCAAGAAATCATCTTTATGTTCCGCACATCATGACTCAGGTCACAACGCCGAAGCCTCTTTAGCATATATCATATTTTGTGAGTTCCTACCAATTTAGCCGGTAAGTATTTTTCTAGACTGTTTGAAACGGTGTCAGGCACAAATAGTATTTCGTCTTTGTTAGAGTAAAATTAAAATCCAGTACAAAAAAAACATATCTGGGAAATAAAATAGGTATAAATAAGTTTAATTATAATAATAAACACATTACATTATAAATTTGTTTGTTGTATTTTTTATGCCTAATATTTATTCTGATAACACTTTCTAACATGCCTCTTTCTATAAGTTCTGTAAGTTCCCAAAATATATTCTCTACCTCTTTGAAACTAATCTCTCCAAACCCGAGTTGCCAATTACTGCGTGCACAAATATAGTTACATGTGCATTGTAAGGTATACATTTAGATCTGAAAGTGGTAAAATTATCCTGGAGTTTACTTCCAATAAGTGATTTTTGAAGAAATTCTCGAACACCGTGTCATTATTAAGCAACTGTAAATATGCTATTAGAATCGTTCTTAGTCATTGTTGTGAAACAACATATATCCAAATAAAACATATAGTTTTTAGAATTGGTAATAATTTAATAGTCCGTTATATACCACCGTAAATCCAATTATATAGGATTATATATTAGTATATTGAAACTAACACATTTTCAAATGAATTTTAAATTCATGATTTATTTATTTTTCTACTTACCATAGTACCAGCAAAACTGTTTTTTAAAGATTGAAAATAATTAAATCCTAATTGCACAGTCTCCAATTATATTTGTTTAGAACACAAATTACCATATAAATTTAGAAATCATGCGAATAAATTATTACAACTATCTTGTATAACAAATAATTTATATTTTTTAAGTATTAAAATCAAATTTAACTTACATTTCCAGATTAAACTTCTCTGGTTATTATTTCCTATGTATTAATCACCCGTATGATACATCACATACTGAAGCATTATCATATACTTCAACTCATTCTCAAATAAAATGCACCTCCCTGTTATTTTCACGATAATATTCAATTACTTTAAATAAAAAAATTACTTTATCTTTAAGTTGAGCTTGTGGTGGTATAGAAAGTTATTGTGCACATAATATTAATTTATCTTACATGTAATAAACATTATTAATTAAATACATATAGTAATAAGTATAGGTATATAGATATAACAATACAGATTTAGTACTCGGTACAATGAAATAACAGCAGCTAACAATAACCACAAAAAACATAACTTTACAGTAGCATGATTTAATTCCTATCTTAATAAACTGTGTAATAATTTCATTTTTGTAGAAGACTTAAATTCTAAGCACCAATTGTGAATATATCAATAACCCTCTAGGAAATTTGCTTTACAAATCAAAATACATAAATAATACATCAATAATTACTTTCAACGCCATCACTTTATCATACACGACGTTTAAATAATATTAAATAATCAACTTAATTCCATATATAAAAAAAAAAGTATATATGAACCTCTGATCATGTCCATTCTCAGTTTTTCTAATTTTAATCCCAATTATTTCCTTATTATCTTTTCTTCATACAATAATTTGAACTAATTTGAACTTTCTCATATTTTCAACATAATTTGAAAAAAAAATATCAAGCTAGCTACATTCCTCCCACATACATCCAATATCATTATTTCATTATGTAAACAAAGTAAAAGTAAAAGTTTAACATCTTTATAATTATAATATTTTTAATGAAAACCAAATAACTAAATCAATTTGTGAAAAACTATTATTTTAAAATTTAATTTAACTATCAAATTCTTACAAATAAACAAACTAGATTATAGATTTTCGAATATTTTCAATTTTGTAAGAAAAATTTATAAGAAACTACAAGATTAACGTTTTTGTAGTTACATATTTTAGGTTTTCGACTTGGATAATTTACTTGGATAATTCGACTTGCATGGTCTAAAAACTAAAAAAAAATGTTCAATGTTTAAAACTATCTCAAAATTAACTAAAATATTTTAAAGTTATTTAATTTCTACTATACGAATATGCACTTATGGTGAAAATAGTAAGTATCCATTATTTTTTAATAACTAAAACAAAAATGTATGACTTTTTTTCAAAAACCAGTGTAAAAAAAGTATTCCTATTTCTCAGTGTTTCTTATTATTAGATTAATTTGATAATTTTATTGAGCATTGGAAGTTTTATATTTTTAATCCAATTTAAATTTTAACACGTGAAATTAATAAAATATACATGTATTCATTAATTGCCCAACTCAGACTCTAAAATACGATGGGTTATTTAAAAAAAAAAAATGAAAATAACAATATTTATGTCAAAATAAAAGTTTAAATCCTTAAATTTCAATACAAAATAAATTAAAAGAAACTCAGCATATTGTGTCTACGTTAGCAGCGATAGGGTACATCTAAAATTGATTACACCACTGGAACTGAAAAAAGTTTATTTTAACTTTCTCCACAGTCAAATTATCAGAGTCCTAGAGAGAGCTTTATTTATAAAGGAATATTGTTTGTTAATATCATTATATTTTATATTCTAATATTTTAACGTTATTTCTCATCAACAACTTTTGTTAAAGTACTTAGGTTTATATTTGTCTTCTATATAGTTATGTTATTATATAATTAACCAAAATTCATTAATTATGTACAACTATAAAAATTATACACGTTATATTATATTTAGTTAGTAATTACCTATTAAATTTTAAAATAGGGTTATTTTTTTATAGCCATAAATTCAAAAATAAATATTTTTATTAATTTACATTTTTTATGGTTGATACTTATGTTTATTGTTTACATTCAATGTGGTATAATAATATATTTGTGTGATAACTATATTTTTATTATTATTATGTTTTGAATAAATCCTACTCTTTGTAGTTCCAAAATACCTACAGTAAAACATATGTAAAACAAAAATTTCTAAATTGGTCCCAATTTTGATGATTACGTATATATAAATATGAGGTTGTTAATGATAAACTGTTTTAATTTAAGATGTTTAAACAATATGTATACAGCTGCAGCTAAATTGATAAAAAAAGAAAAAAACATATAAAAGAATTATTTTAGTCGTCCTTAGATTTAATAAAAATAACCGTTGTTATTTTTGAATAATAATAATTCATATGATTAATTAGTATTAAATATAGCATTTTTAAAATTATATAGTATTTCTGCATAATATGTATTTAAGTTTAGGTGAGAATATGAGATTATAAAATAATGGATGGAATGCAAAAAATATACTTAATATTAAAAAAAAATAAATAAATAAAATATAATTTTTATGAATCTTAAGTGAAAAATAAGTATTAAAATTTATTAAAAAGTGATGATTGTTATAGTCAAGTATTTAAGCATCCCTGTGAGGATGATTGGTGAGCAGCAATAAGTGCGACATGTGTTTATGGAACATTTAAAACTTAGCTACACTAAAACAATTAATTATTTGGATGCTACTGTGTTTATTTATAAATAAATTTGAAAGAATCTACTCTTTTCTCATCACTTATATGATGCTTTGCTCAGTAGAATATTTAAGGTTTTTTGTATTTACCGCCCTGGGATAATAATGTTTACGTATTGCTTCCACCTTAAGAATGAAAAATGTTTCAGATTTTAATTACACTGAGATATACTTAATATTTTCCTTTTTCCTGTTTAAAAATTTTAAAATATTTTAAATCGCAATATAACGCAATAAATAATACAATGGGAATAATGCAATTGGTATTCCGGGTGTAAGTAGAAATTATTTAACTAACACAATTTTTGAGTACATGATTGGAAGTTATTCAAATAATTTAATCGTACCTAGATAAATAGGGTATTCTACATTGAATTCTAGATTTTCAATACGCTCTGTATCAACGAATATATTTATTTTATGAATAAAATATTGATAGTGTTTCAATTTTATTCAAATATAAACTACTTTTTTTTATTATAAAACATAAAATCACTTGGGATAAAATACCTACTGTACAACTAACTATACTTAATCTGAAAAAATCCTTTTCCTTTAATACTATTTAACCATTTATTCCACGCGTTCCTTAATTTTTAAACGGAAGCTGAAAACAATAGAGATATATTATAATTAGTTTATAACTTTGATTGATTTTATTTTTTTTTACATATGCAGATATATGAATCACTTATTACTACTTTTATAATTTTGCATTCAAAAGTACTGCTATAATAAGCTATGTCTGGTTTCATATTTATATTTATATTGATATCAATTAATGTATAATAACCAATAGTTATGCTTAAATAAATAAAAATGGTCATAATATACATAAAAACTAATATCTGTATATTATCCATTGACTATTGGTATTATTACGATCCACTTCTTAGAAAGTGAATATTTTATAAATATTAATATTGAACACTTTTGTTTAATAAATTATATAAAAGTTTATTCAACTTAATAATTTTTTCAAGAAAACACAAATTATATTTTATTAGGAAGTATTATCGAAAATTTTACAACCTGCCTTCAAATAAATATTTAAGACTGTAAGTGGTGTTATGGCTCCAATAATTGTCTTCGATACCCTTAATCATTTAACGAGTTCTTCTATCCAGTTCTCTGTATGTAATGTATTTTTTAACGAAAGTAGTGTTTGTAGCTATGGAAAATAATCTATGAAGAATTCAGATGGATTTCTCTGTAAAATTTGGTATTCTAGTCAATCTATTTTTTTCTGTTGAAAACCTGAAGTCCACTTTTCTTCGTTGAGATTTGTGGTTTCCGTTTAATTGTTTTATTAAGTTCACACAATGGGCGCTACTGTTTTTCACATTGATCTTAGTATACTTGTGTTTTTAATTGTCTAATAATATGTTTCACCGTACGTTTTATGTACCATGCATTTATATTGTGTATACTTATCATATCAGTTTTATTTGTAAACAATCGCCTCTTGGATAACAAATTTTAACCATTTTGTTGCAGACATATTTTATATGTACAGGCGTTGGTAGTTAGCTTTTTAGTATATTTATATTTTAACTGTGGAATATAACCAGCTTTGAATTAATTAACTGTTTCAATTAAAATATTACTTTTATCACCTAATGCACTTGTAATAAACAGAAACAATCACGTTATGAAAAAAGGGTGTACGAAAAGTATTTAAAAGTACAGTGACGTAGCCATTTGGGAGGGGGGGCAGTGATCCATGACCTCCATTAGCTGTAGCAACTTAATATAAAAATGAACAGTTATTTTTAATTGTTGATTATGTTTATTTAATATTTTGAGTTTACTCCTCCCCATTTTAAAATTTTGTCTTCGTCACTGTAAAAAAATATGTATTTATGCAGTGAAAAAAATTATCAGCTTTATGAGCACGCTGACCATAATATAATATAAAATTTGTAAATTAAACATAGGCATGTGAAATAAATTGATTCAAGACGACGAAACGAATATCACGTCTAAAGGTTAAAAATATATCTGTTCAGAAACATAAATAAATATGATGCATCGAGGAAATATAAAAAACGGTACGATTGAGTTTTTTCTAGTTGAATGAGTAAGTATTTAATTATGTGTGTGTATAACATTTATCTACATTATACATTCTATGGCGTATTTATCAATACTTTACGATAACTTTCCAGTAGTTTATATATACTATAATATACACAGTAATTCAATATATGTTATAAATATATTAATAAATGGTAAAACCAATAAGTTTTACTTTAAATGGGTTAGGAACGTTATCTTATTTTCCAACAGTTTTTGAATCTCATTCACTTTTGTCAAACGAAAACAGTAAAAAAAAAAAAACATATACACATATATACACGTTTTTGTACTAGTTTAAATTCGGAACGCAATTCGTCTAACGAATACAAACTTGACTAAATTTTAATTGCAACGAAACATTATCAAGTTATTGAATTAAAGCGTAACATATGTCATCCGGATCTGTACGTTGTCTGTCGCTTCAAATTCGCTTGGTCCAGCGAACATCATCAATTATTAAGTTCATTTACATATAGGGTTGAGTCATTCGTTGTACTCGACGCGTATTTCATATAAACAAAATTGGATTAAGTTAACGTCACTGGTTTTCAAGAACTTTCTGACCATAACCGACAACAACGCCAGTAAAAATAATATATATATATAATGATTATTGTATTCGCCGAGGTCAAGGCAAAGCTTAGGTCTTTCCATTTCCCAACAACAATAATTATTTTCATCCCTTTATTAACTCGCCAAACCAAAAGATTCAATTTTAATTATTCCTGTCGTATATGATACGAGTATTATAATAATGAACTGTTTGTTTTCATTATGTGCTGAACTATATCAGTACCTATTTAAAAACATTATATACCTGCTTTTAGTTATATTGTAACATTATAATTTTATTTACATTCAAAATCATTGAGTCGAATTACAAATTGAGTAAATTGTACAAATTACTTTAAAACATATTTGATTTTTTTTTATTAGTTTTACTTGATTTATCTATGTATTAATATGTTGAAATTACTGTAATTATTATTTGTATAATTGATACATATAACTTTTTAAAATACTTTTTATTGACATTATTTTTTTCAATTTCATATTATCGAATTTCTTCCTTAACGATTATTTTATGTACACTAAATTGATCAATTTAATGTTTGAAATAAATATATAAATAATAACAATTAATAGAATTATCGTCTGGCCATATGTCTGTGCTATTTTAAAGAGGATAAAACTTTATACTGAAAAAACAAAAAATTAATTTAAAAAACAAACAAAAACATAGTAAGACATATTTAGAAGAACTATCAAAAAAGTTATCACCGATTTAAAATTTGTTTATAATATATTAATAAAGAATATATTAACATAGCAAACAGTTACAAAATAAATTCAATTTATAAGCAACAACATTGAGGTTGTCTTTCAATCTAGCGATATTATATCCGAATTTGATATTATAGAAAGCCCCCCCCCCTCAATCGACAAAACATACGGAATTTAACTTTTTTAGAAATTGATATTGAACTTCGTTTCAATATTAATCTAAAATATAAAAATTGTCAATATAATTCTACTACCGAGTGAAAATAATGGCGGTATAGAACAATGTAAAAAGGCACAAGTGATCATGCTATTAAAATTAGGAAATTCACTAAAATGAGTTACGTTATACAGTCCAATATCAGTTCTCCCGGACATATCAAAGCTCTTCAAACATTTTGTCTTAATAACTTAAAACAACTTATAAAATTAAGATACTTCATGCCCAATAATTGCTCTGTATTCAAAAAAATCTATACAACCATCAACCAAGTTTATCTTGTCACAAATATTATTAACAAAGCACTTAAATAAAATAAAATAATTAGCATTTATTTACGTAGTTTGAGCTTTTAATAAAGTGTAGCATTATTATGTATGAATAAAATTAAATGATCAATTGCCATATTATATTTAGTGTAATTTTTATAAATCTTATCTGACTAAAAGACAATTTCAAGATTACTCAATAGGTGATAACAAATTTCAAAAATGTTTAATCTGTAATACCAGAAGATAGTCTCTTATGACATAACCTTATCATGCCATTCATCTATTTTCCAAATGAAAATGACTGAGGTAAATTTAGGTACATTGCTATTTGAACGATAAGTATGTGACCAATACACTGCAACTGATAATTCAATCTATTTTATGGATACATTTAAATATACGTTTTATTAGGAAATCAAGAAAAATAGAGATAAGTCAGTCCATGTGAATTATACCCTTATAATTAAAAAGCGATAATCACCTATTGGTTACACAGAAAGCTACATTTTTTTTCAATATATTTAGCTAAATAGATGCCAGCTGGCTATACGCCTTGAATAGAATCACGAACATCATATTATTATAATAATGTACATATAAGTGTGCAAGCAGAATTAGCTAGTGGAAACTGGAAAGACATTAAATAAATGATATAAGGCCTGGCAAAATAATGTGTCCTAAACGTATCTACTATTAGGCATGACTTGAGCATACGATTTTGTACCAAAAAATCTAACAACATGGTAACTCACCGTTGTCAAAATTTTACCCTCCCCGTTGTTACAGTACCTATACCAGATTATTTACACGACTTTTTACCAATACCCATCTATCATTACTTTTGAAAATTAATATTTGTGCTAAATTAGTTTGAATAATTATTCTAAATACATTATAATAATGTTTGGTGTTTATATTTTTTCAGACTTAGAGTATTAATATAATATATTATTGTAAAAATTCCATACGTTTTGTTTTTAACAGCAGATGATATTATTTCTTACTTATGGACAAGATAAAACTTTTTTTGATTACAATATAATATATGTGTGTCGATTTACCAGACGACGACGATGGTCGTGGGTTTTCTGTAAACCCTACTTTAAATGACCTTATAGATAATAGCGTACGGTCTGTTTAGCTATCCACCGAGCAGTCAATAACAATTGATCTATTTTCAGTTCCACCAATACTACAGTTGGTGTATGTTGCGTTAGAATCTCCCCCTTGTTTTAGGATAGCCTGCAATATGCGTTCGCTGAAATACGGTAATTAAACGACACCCAAACCCCTCCTATTTACTCGCATAGGGTCGATTCAACCCCCCATATACATATTATACACAGTCCCACAATACTAATGCAATGGGAGTTCGTATTCACGTATCTACACCCTTCACGATCACACTACGTCGTTTGAAACGACGACGATGACCGGTTACTATATTATCCTCATATAATAATTCACCAAACGTGACGTTTCCACCAATGAACGTTTTACACTGGATAATTATATAATTCGCACACACAGACGCACGTGTACTATGGTATAATATGTATAGGGTATACCTGAGAGTGCAAAATTATACCAGTATTTACAATAAACATGCAATATATATATATATATATATATATAATGGGTGACGCTCATATTTATCTTGAACATACACGTGCACAAGTGCAAAGCTGCAGCACAGGTTCAAATATAAATAATTCAGCTTTGCTGTAATAATATGTGGAATACTGGGATATATAGTATTAAATCAAAAATCATATCATAAACAAGTACCTACGTGCATTTACTCTTTATAGGGGTTACACTCGTTGCCGATCTCCAATAATGTATTTATTTATCCATTATACTGAGTGTTTACAATATAATATACTCGTCCAGATTAACCACTTAAAATTTCTAAATTATTAATAATAGATAATAATTTACTTTTTTAACTGCAAACGGCAGAAAGTGATCATGAACAATATTAATATATATATAAATAAAGTTTTATGAGAAAGTGTAGATAGAAGGCATCGTTTGTATTATTTCAATACAAATAGTTCTAAATAAAAGATAATTTGTGATAAATTGACAAAAAATAGTTATGCATTCATATATAAATTATGTAAATATATTGGTATTTGTCATGATTTAAATTTATACGAGTTTAATGAAATACGTTTAACTGAAACCGTATATAGGAGCTATAAATGCAAAATATTATTTTTTAAGTTTTACCAACACTCATTTATATCAAAAAATATTATTACATTAAATTTTGAAAGACTATATCTTTACAAATATTTGAAAGGTAGTAAAAATGGTTATAATAGAATTTAATATTTAAAATTAAATTAAAACCTATCTATTATTAAAATATAATAAATCTGTAAGTCTTTTTCCTGATATTTTTTTGGTTTTTGTGAAACATATGATTATAATTACTTATCATTGTAATCTATCCTAAAATATTATATATTATTTGTAACGGAGTCACTATAACATAAATTATATGTTGGACACAATAAATTTCATTAAAATATAGACTTATTGTAAATGCATTCAAATTATAATGGAATAATGAAATTTTGTTAAACATCATAAAATTTGCCTTAACATAATATGTTTTTCTTATATAAAATATGAAAAGTATCTTTAAATTATAGTCTATAAGGTTTTATAAAATTAAATTAAATATTTTATAAGTGCAATACACTTTTTATAATTTTCTGTATGTCATATTTAATATATTAATAAATAAGTGATAAATTTAGAGGGGTTTTTATTTTTTATTAATGATAAAATTAAAAGTTTTTATTATATATAAATAAAACAACCAGCTATTGCGATTTCTCGTAAACAAGAATTAATGTATTAAAATAATTGATTTTAAACAATACATTTTAAATATAATATCTGTATAATAAACAATAGCTTAGGTATAATAATCTTCAAAAATATGCAATTATCATAGTAAATAAAGCCAGTCTAACGGATGTTTCATAGTATTTGGTCTAATATATTTTTCCTTATACACTGTTTCTCTCACTCTCAAAGTATTTAAACTTATTTTTCCTAATAATTAGAATGCAATTAGCGTTGATTTACACGTCAAATAATACAAGTCTAATCATGTCAAGTTAACAACCTAATTAAATTCTGAAATATGCACTTTTAAATAATATATATATATTATTATTGATCTCAATATTAACATAGAGTAATATTTTAATAATAATACATATTTTAAACAATGATTGAGTTATGATTATTTTTTTATTTAATAAATAGACACACACCTATTGACGTTTTAACCATTATACATTTTACTTATGTACAATACAACATTTTATTTTTTACTGTTAATTATTTAATTTAAAAATGAATTTAAATTATCATAAAAATACATTAGGAATAAATTAATTACAAAAACATCATATTTTTTAAATCAGTATTGTTATTCTATGAGTAATCATTGAAGAATTATATTTAATATCAGTGTTGTTGAGAATAAATACATAGCATATACTTATCAATTTTAATCTGTTTAAGGTAATGCGTTGTTCCGGTCTAATATTTTATTTTTAAAATTACTTCCAAATATATGAAATCTACATTAATAATGTATTCAATACACTAAAAATGACATATCGAAAACTCTTTATTAAACCAAAGATGTCAATAAATAACTTGTACGATGTTTAAAAGAAGTTTATAAAAAATAAATATAATCAATAAAATATAACTTACCTATTGTACATACCAAATAATATAAAAACAACAGTAAATATAAAATAAAGATAACTAAAAAAAATATTAATTTTAAATATTGATAACTGATATCAGAATAAAAATCATTTTAATTACTTATACATAGAATACATAAATCGGTTAAAAATTTAAAATTATAATAATAATTTATTCAATAATTAATAATATCTAACATGTGTTTGATACTGTTCATCGTTAAATACCTAATAACTATTGAGCTATAACTAAATACTAATATAATATCGTTTTCTCGAGACTATTTTACAATCATGCGTAACAGCGAGTATAAAATACGTAAATATAAAACACAATAATTAAAACTATTATAGATTTCAGTGATAGTTTATAGTGTTTATACATAAAAGAAATAAAAATTATGTTTAATTTTTAAATAGGGCAACCAAATTGACATTTAATAACAATAACATAAAACATACAATTATAATATGATCAATATATTATTTTAAATTTAAATACAAAAAAAAGTACATGAATTATAAAAATTTAAATTTATATTAAAAAATTTCATTTTGACTGTAAACCTTAATAAAATGTATTTAACATAGATTTATTAGTCCATATGATGGAAGTCAGTGCCGTAGCCAGGATATTTTTTCGGAGAAGGGGGAGGGGCTTAATTTTTGATGGCCAATTATGATAATAAATTAAATTTGCACTATATTTTTGACAATATAATTCATATAATCTAATCAAGATTAAGTAAGTGTGATGAGATCGGCGTTGCTTTATCACCACAAACGGTAATAATATTATTATCGTCTGAAATGTCAGAGTGGGGGAGGGCTTGAGCCTTGAAGCCCCCCTGGCTATGGCACTGATGGAAGTTACGACAACATGATACTATGAAACTATTGAATATATCTTTAAATGATAGTTAACTTATTATGATTTTAGAAACTATCACGATATGTAGATGTGATAAAATATTGAGTTAAATAATATTTTATAAATGCAAAAATTATATTTTTTTTATTAATTTTAAGTTTATTTCGTTGTATTACAAAATTAAAGTCATAAATTCATATTAAATACATTTGTACAAAGTTGATATATTATATTACAATTTGAAATAATTTGTACTAATACGACTATATTATAAACTATAATGTATGTTAATAATTGCTGCTTTATAAATTGTCGGGAAGAAATAACTAATATTTTACCTAGTGAATTCGAGTAAATTACACTGCATACACGGGATTCTTCTGGCACATTCAATTTAATCGTAATCTAAGTCCGTAATAATAATATACACATTTATTTGTCACATACCATTATTTATTTTTCTCAAAAATGAATTATTCACTTTATTCGGTTAAATGAAACCCGAGGAACTTATACACAACAGCCCGATGGACCATGCGTTTATATATATATAATACATAATTCTCATTAAAGGGGTGAAATCTGCATTACAAAAAAATAAAAAAAAAAACGCGCTCACAGCCAAGCACAAGTAGACGGCGGAACTCGAATACGGACGTAGTAAATGAAACATTGTGTTATGAAGTCAAATAAAAGGTTTTCGCATTGTGTTCTGCGGGTACGGTAGTCCAAAAATATGTCAAGTCCACGTGTATATACAATGGGTTAACGTGGTAGAGGATGTATGTGTGTATGTGTGCATTATTCAGGATCGCGTTTGTGGGTATATGCGCGTGCAGACGACCCCATTGAAATTCCAAAAATATATAAAAGCGACTTTCGAGCCGGACAGTTTTCGAAATACGCGCCTGCATAATATTAAATAAATATATAAGTGTGCGCTCACGCGTGCACGTATGTGAGTGTGTGTATGTGTGTGTGTGTATCCGCACATATTAATTAATATGCTAATGCGAATATGAGCGCTTGTGTATATGATATGTGCATTGTAGTGGACGTCCTTCCCTGAAAAATTGGTGGGTTTTCACGTGTGCATATATATATATGCGATTTAACATATATGTATTAATAAAGTATCGCTATAGTACCTTTCGTCGGTTTTTATCCGTTAGTTATGAATCATCGCAGAAAATAGTTGCTTTTCACCCACCATACGTACTTGTATGTAATATAATATATTATTAATTCGTTTTCTGTGCAATGTGCACTAGATTTTATTCGACACTGCTGCGTGCTAATTTTGTTGGATCGAAAATACCCTAAGAGCGGTGCTATGTGAGTACTTATATATACGAGACGGAGGGGACTCGATACACTCGTGGTAGGTGTAACGTAGATTTAATGTCGTTTCCGGGCCTCTCATACATATATTTTCGACCCCTGACGCCTTTTCCGCCAACTTTAGGTACTATGATGACTTCTACCCTAGTTGGGATGCTGAAACATAAACAGCACCAACAGAATTAGTACTATCGAGCCCTAATCATTATGATGCCACTCTACATGCGACCCTTTCACTGTGTTACCGTCTTATGTCCCAGTCCGTTTCTTCCTCCCCAATTCAACCACGAACTTATGACGCAGATGACACGTAATGGGCTAAAAAAAATAATATAATTAAATAAATTGTTGCTGGTTAATAGCTTTTATAGCGTGGGTGATGCTTATTTTTACCATGGACCTATAACGTAACGACCACAAGGGAAGACAATATTATGACGTTTCCGTATAATACAATACTACATTAACATTAATAATAATGTATACTCACGAGAGTTGTAATCAATTTATACACCCCTTTTTAACCCTCATTTTAGCGACCATATTACTAAATAGACGAGCAGTGATGACTGTGCGTTTTTCAATCTCGCCGTAGGGGCGAGTACCGAAAAATTCCGTTTTCCGATTATATGCAATATTATGCATGGGAGTATTACTCTAAAGTGTATCTATAGTACATACAAATATAAAGTATTTCATCTGTTTGTAAAAAAATGTTAGTCATGACAGTTATAATGTTAAGTGCGTTGTATATCGTGAGAATAATTGAAGAAATAAAAAGGTTTTTATAAAAATACGTTATTATATTATAGATTGTGATTAGTTCTTTAACCTTTGATTTATATTATAAATTTTTAATACTTATGAAATAATTAATGTCACTTAAAACGATTATATAACTATTATTATATAAAATTCTAAATACAGTAGTCGCCGCTTATTGGACTCACTTTGGGACCCGACAATTTGAGTCAATTAACCGAATGAGTCAAATGAAGGCGAATGACTCAAAACAATTTTAAGAATGCTTAAATTTAAAAAATTAAAAATTAAAAATATGTATTGAAATTCAAGGTATAAAAAATGTAAAAATCTAGCTATATAAAATAAAATAAAATTAATAAAATACATACATACATAATTAATAAAATTAATTAATTTTTTGATAAAAATACGTCTAATGTTGATTGGATTTTCGCTTCTTCGGCCAACTTCATAATCATATCTTCATAAGATTTATATTTCTCGAATACGTCAAAATCGCCTCTTTGCTGAATCCCTCTACATTTATTCAATGTATGTACATATTTTCTTTATTTATCTAATTTTCAAATGACCCTATTAACCGGTGTGTAAGTCGAATAGACGAATTTTTTGCTGTGTGTTAGTATATGTGCGAATCGGGACCAATCGTTTTGAGTCTAATAGGCGAATGAGTCAATTAACCGTGAGTCCAATAAGTGGCGACCACTGTACTAATGAATAAGTTTATTTAAATAATTATGAAAATTGTCATAATTACCTATGTAAAAATGTATTCAGTTTTTGAAAAACTGTTGAAAATCAAACTATTAACTGTTTTTTATGCTTTCGTGACTATTATATATCACGTAATTGAATTATGTAGATAGTAAATACGTTAAAAATGAATTTTTTTATGTCAATTAACAGTACTAGAAGTTAAATCTAAGCGGGTATACCTATGCTCTAAAGATACAGAAAATGTAATATAGAACAAATATATTTCCATTGATGAAAAAAAAATTAATAAAGTGTATAAAGTTAAATGAATAAATTGAGTATTATTTGACATCTCACTCGCGTGGTGTAATATAATTATTACAAAATACCTATAAATAAGGTTAATATTTAACGCAAAAGATATGTATCATCATAGTGTATGAAATATGAATTGATAACACTATAACGACATGTAAACCGTCTGAAGTTATGAGTCGTGACCTATAATGAAGTCGGAAGAAACACGATGTGGGTCGGGTCAGATAGCATAATATACGTTCGTATTTTACTATTTTACACGATATTATTATAGCTGGTTAATCGAAAAATTCCAGGTGTCCATCCACTAAAATTCGTGCAGGCCCCTTACTATAAATATTGCGAATAAATTAGATTTCATATTTCATATTTTTACACATTTAAAACTTGCCTGTGGATTGGACGATTCAGCGTTTTTGACATGGAAGCAGCGGCAGTAAAGTATTGCAACAGTACTCAAAAAGTGTAAATAATAGTTATATCGAGTGATCTAGCAATGTGTACCCGGTGCTACACAAATTCTGAAATACAAAAATGACGTTATGATAAATGTGATATTCAGTGTGTGTTTTATTATATTCTGTAAGGATGAAAGCTAAAAGCTCGCGGTGTCGATTATTTCGCAAGTGGTCGGCCACTTAAGGTCTGTGGATATAGCTTAACAAAAAAAAAAATACTAGTAACAGCGGTGATGACGAGGGTCAAAACACCTGGTGTTACCTCCACTCAATGAGAGTTGAACCTCAAGAGCAAATCTACTCCCACACACTTTACGTCGAAAAAAAATTATTTTTTACAAATAATTGTTTTAAAAATAAATTAATAGTATCTTGTTATCGATCCCCGTGATTGGTTTACACCATAGCTCATGGTATTATCTAAAAAAAACTTCACTAACAAAGACTTGACTGTGAAATCTTGGTGTGATTTATAAAAGAAAAAAGATACGTTTTCAGAGCTTGCCGGACGTATGATACATTCGGTCTTGTTCAAAAATGCATTTACTAAAATAATAATAAGGTAAATTCATTGCAAATAGTTAGCTGTTTTCCAGTATACGAATAGTGTTTTTTTTTAAATTTTTATCAAATTTCGACGTTAATTTTTATATTTTGAAATTTTTGACACCAAAAAAAAATATATTTTGATACATTGTAAAACATAACAAAAAGTGTCACAAATATGTTTTAGCTCAATTTTCTAGTTAATCAAAAAATGGATTTAATCAATTTTATAAGTATTTGTATATGTATTTGTATTAATATTCTTTTTTTTTATTGGTATGAATATCTTATTGTGTCTCTGTTGATCATTTGTTTTTAAATATACAGCGTTATTTATCTCAACGTTTTATACTACGCTTTTATTATATAGGATTCTAAGCGTTTAAATGAAAGCACACAATTAACAAATAACAAAAAAAAAAAAAATGAATAAATCATGCTAAAAGCGTTTCTGTAGTGTGTAATTTTGTTTAATGAAAAAATGCAAATCCTTTTAGTGATTAACACAACAAAAGTGCAAGATAATCGTAAAATGTTTCGATATTTATCTGTATTCTACGTGTAATTTCTCAACTTTTTTTTCACTTAATATTATTTTAATTCACTGTTAAACGTAGGTTTCTATTTATATTAAAAGATTAATTTTAAAAACGATTGGCATATTCATAAAAAATATTAATTTATTGTATAATAGTTAATTAAATAAGTTACTAGTATTTAATCACTTATAATTTATTATTTAATAATTACATTTTTTTTTTTATTACTTTTTTACAAATTATATGATATTAACAATATACATTATTATTATATACAATACATAAATTTGATTATATTTGATAATAGAAACATGAATAACGTGAGGTAGGAGGCCCACCAGTGTGGAAACCCTCAGACTTGAGGATGTGTGGAATTTTCTTTAGTAATTTTTAACTGTAATATAAACTGTTTCGGTTTTTAATTATTTGTTTAATGATATGTTTGAGACGTATTATAGCGCAAATGTTATTTAACGAAGAGAGATTCACTGGGAGGCCTGGATGATACGTATTTTGGAAGGTTTGGCATATCCCCATATTTAGATATCATAAACCATATAGGTTTTAGCATTCATTTTTATATTAATAGTTTGTTGTTGATTGAGAGTTTGAACTTGAGAATAGGGTGTAATAGATGAAGTCTAGTATTAAGAATCTTTATTTTAATATTTATATGTGGACCCCAAGTTAGGCGCTTGTCTATGATTAGACCTAAGTATTTGGTTTGAGTAGCAGTTGGGATTTGGTTTTTTTTGAAATTAATTTCAGGTAGGACACCTTTACTTAGATTCAGAGTGAAAGGAACGTTAAAAGACTTATTTGAATTTATTTTAACTCTCAACTTCGAACAATATTTTGAAATATTATCAATATGAATTTGGAGGATTTGGTATGCTGTTGTAGAATCGCAATGTGTTGATAGAATTTCCGTGTCATCAGCGTATGCAACTATCAGTGTATTTTCACAATTAGTATTATCAGTTGTGTAAATGTTGTAGAGGTCTAATGATAAGTTACTTCTTTGAGGTACTACTGCTTCGATTTAGAATCACGATGAGTAAGGACGAACAAGGATAGACTGGTTTCGTAAATACGATTTTGTTGATAAGTAGAGCGAATATAGGAGGAACTTTTTTAACTTAAATAGTAAGCTGGTGTACCATACTCGGTCAAAAACTTGTGATACATTCAAGAATACTCCAAGGCAGAAATTTTTGTTCTCAAACGATGAGGCAATTTTGTCAACAATTCGGTGGATCTAGTGAGTTGGGTAATTTTCTCTGAATTCAAATCGTGTATTTTTTTATACATTTTGATGACTTAAAAATCGGTCTAATCCGTTTTATTATCACTTTCTCAAATAGTTTACCTAATAATAAAAACATAAATAAAAATACAATTTTTTTTTTTAATAAGTAATAGATTAATATAATTGTATATAATTTTGTGAATGGCAACAAACATAATTTTCTTCCTCGTGTTATATTTATTTTATACAGACCTTTGGTATACTAACATTTTATGATTTTCAGTCAAAGGGCTTTCTCTTTAGAACATTTTCCTAATGATTATTATAACAATTAATTACTTTTTTCCTAGATTCTGGACCTTACTTGCATTTTTTTACCTACTCTTAATTAGTTTTCGACTTCTATAAAATACAGAACACAAGTGGTTTTGTTAAACGACGTTCTAGAAAATTAACAGAGAATTTAATGAGGTGTTCCCTAAAGAAGTGTGTTAGGTCATATTATATTTATTATGTACAGTAACAGGATTTGTTACTCGCAAATAGATGGCACGATAATTGCGTATGCAGACGATACTTACTTATTATTCTTCTTTAGACAGAGTTACTATAATAAATTATAAAGATTTTGGCGTATTACCTGTTGATTTACTTAAAAAAAAAATTATAATCATGTTGATAATGAAAAAAGTTCTTGATTAGTATAAATATATGATCATATCCCCTTTCGCCACCGACCCATTTTGCCACATAATTCTTAAATTATTTTTGTATTCAAACATGGTTATGAATTTTGTGATTTATAAAGTGATAAATAGACGCAGTGAAATATTTATCATTTGAAACGATCTTAAATCTTAATACTATACTATCTGAATTCTGAAAATTGGGAATAACATGAAACTTTTCCAATGTGAAAAACATGTTAAAAAAATTGACAATTAATACACTAAGCTGCTCGAACAAAGAATTAATTTGCTGTCTTAAGGAAAGAGTGTCAAGCGACCCTCCACAGATGAAATGAATTGATTATTTGAACAATGTTAGTTATTTAATTAAACACAACGAATAATTTTAACTAGTTCAAAAAAAAAATGTTATTTTATATATTTATTTTTTTATTATGTAATTTTTATTTTTTTATTTATGGCTATAAAAGGTACTTAGCAATGGCGTATGCAATTGTACATATGTCAATAATAAAAACAAAATAATATAAATTTTTAATTTACGAATTATATTAAGTTACTTGAAAAATAAATTTGGCAAAATGGGAGCTGACAATATACATATAATATTCTATATCAAACGTAGATTTGGGAAAAAATTTCGGAAGGGGTTTTTGAAAATATATTCATAAATATCTATCATACTATTCATACTGTATATATTTTGGATACCTATCATTTACTTGTTACGAATTTCCTGTCATAATATGTCATTAGCAACGATAATTGTCTAAATTATGTTAATCATCAAATTGGCGGCAACCGGTGTCGATTAGTTATTTATAACATATTCACTGCATCATACATATAATGATAATGTTATTGTATACATTAATTTACAAAACACAGGAAAGTTTCAAATCATTAATGATTTGTTTTAAATTATTTATTAATTATATATTTGTAGGGCAGGTAATTGTTTTTTGTTCTTGATATTACAGGGATGGTGGGAGGAATTAACACCCAAAACCCCCTTTGCATTTACGCCTGTCCTAAACATATTAAAACATTTAATATTCCAATAAGTTATACTAATAAATTATTGGCCAAAGATTCATTAAATACTTAGGAGTTACTATTTTTAATTTATCGTCGTTAAGTATAAAAAAACACATACAATATCTTATCTTAAGACTAACCACAAAATAATTGTTTTTAATTGACTTCTCAATTTCAAAGAACTATAATTCTAGCTATTAAGACTTCTATCATTTTATAATTTTACTATTATTTTACCCACTTTATGAATGACGAATTTTGTAATTATCTTTTCTATTTGTACTGTATGTATTAAGCTCCACTTAATGGAAGTAAATATATTAATAAAATAAAAATATTGTTACATTTATAGTATTTGTCTTTTTTTTAATTTTTAGCAACAAAATGATCGTGATTATTAGCATTTAATTAGATAAATAAATTAATTTAAAGGACCAAATACTCGCATGTTTGACAATAAATTTGAAAAAAAATAATTCACGTTTTAATTTAATATTTATATTGAAGAAACAATTATTAGAGTTAAGGTCTAAAAAAATATTTCGAGAATTCGACAATTTAATATTATTAGTTGTCTAAAGTACTTTATTACAAGCCACCAAGACTATTTAAGATTATCAATGAAACAGTTTAAACTGTTTAAATTGTTTAAAGCTCTAGACAAATAGACATAATTTATGAGCTATGTAGAAAGGCCATCATCCTTTATTAGTTTAAATTTATTTAATAAAAATGTAATCCAGCAGATAAAACTAACATATTCTCCTCGAATTACGTTAAACATCATTATTAAACGTTTGCGCAGTTGTTATATGCTTAAACTACAATGCATTTCACCAAATCTTGTCATAGATCACTTTAATTGAAAAAAAAAAAAATGAATTAATCAGACATTTTATCAAAAGAATTAGTTAGAGGATTAAATGAACATTTTTAGAACAGTAACTCGTAAAATAAAAAATTGTATATATATTTATATAAAGCGGTAATCTTTTCAAAATTAAAACATGGTTACATACTTAATTTATTCTACTATAGAAAACTATTAATTTAACAATCCAAACTCAAAACGTTTAAGTTAATTTCCCTGAATTATTTCAAGTTTATTTGATTTAAATTATCAATAAACGTTTAAATTAAAGCTAATTCCTTCAAAATATGGCCGTTTTATCTTTTACTTGTTTTTTGACTATGCTATAAATGTCGAACGCAATTTTTCAGTTTATAATAATATATACTATACTTATATACTATATATTATAATGATTAACTGATTATATTATGATCATTCATTATTTGTAAGTTTCTGATCCCTTACTTGTTCCTTAAATATAAGTTAGCCATTTTTATCTTAGCAGAAAAAAACACATACTTAGAAATAATATAAATATGTTTAACATTTAAAATGATTTAACGGTTATAATTTTTTTGGATACTTAACTTATTATTATATTAATGGCATAATTAATTCTTATAATTGTTTGTTAGTGTTTGATAAACTATAACTGTATAATAACCGTATGTCGACGTCTCGTAAATAAACGCATATGTGTGTATTTAATAGTGTTAGGCATAGATAATTAAATAATTATTTAGATATTAAGATAATAGATATTTTTCAATATAATCATCTAAATGAGATATTAGATTAATTTAAAAAAATTATCTAAATACAACTGAGATAATTTATAAAAAAAAACTATAACTTAGCTGATTAAAAAAAAAAAAAATATCATACATATTCATTGATAATATATTTATTTTATGTTACATAAACAGATTGGTACTATGGTACATTTGGTTACATAATAAAAAAACATTTAAATATATAGCATTATATGAATATTAAAATATAGTATATTACTTTATGTGTAATATAAGTCAATTAATGTGGTCATTAATATATTAAAAGTATTGTTTATTCTTTAGTTGAACTTAGGCATAGTCATTTTTCGAAAGTGATGTCTTTTAAACGATTTCTTTGAGGTGTAAGTATTTGACTGACTGCACTAAATAATCTCTCAACCAAGGTTAAGGAAGGTATAGTTGTATTGTATTTGAGTAACACTTCTTCTACAGTTGGATACTGATTAAATATATGCAGAGTTTTTGTTCCTTTTTAAAAAGTTAGTTCTTGGGCATTTGTTGATAAACTGAAGCTATCGTAGATATCAGTATTAGATAATTGAGATGATGGTATAATAAATTCCAAAAGGTCATCACTGTCTTCAGAATCAGTAGACTAGCTTAGTTGTAAGATATTTATTGAAACAACAAGATTACATTCAGATAAAAATAATGATTTACACGTCTGTATGAAAATAGGTAGAACCCAGTATAATCAAAACTTTAGATGGCTAACAATTGCTAAAATATATGGTTCGCTTTTTGGCAGATTAAAATCTAATACAGATTTGAATCTCTTTTCTAAACCTTTAGAAATTTCTGAACATATTGGTTGACAATAAAGTATGTGTGAAGTATTCATAAGTTTGTTTATTAATGATAAAATTGTTGCAGCGAAAAATCACAAAAAACATGAAAACTTACCTTGAAGTTTATCTAATGAAGTCGCTAATGGTTCTATAACTTAACAATATTCATGTAAAAATGACCACTCAGTACTTTTTAATTTTGTTAATTTTTAGTTCATTAATTGCTTCAATGGCATTAGTTCGGTGAAGAACAAGTTTTTGAATTGCATCAAAAAATGAATTCCAATGTGTTACTACCGGCACTGGAAATTTATAATTGCATATCTTAAACACCTTATCAGAAGCAGTTTTACTTCTGCTTAAACTGCTTATCTTTCCAAAAGTACTTCTTGAAATTGTTCGATACTTTTGTTCTGTGATAATTGATGTGTCTATTGTTGCAATTAATTTTAAAGTGTGTACGACGCAAGTCATATGATTTGGCGAGAGAATAAGTTCTTCATCTTCATCTATAGTTCATTTGAAATATATTTTTGATTATTGTCAATAATAGATAAGGTATTAGATGCATCAACATCCATAGAAATATTTAAATCACTTGTGTCATCTGTTGTATTTGTAGTTAGATTTATAGAAATATATTCTTGGTTAAAAATCCGAAAAGCTTTTCCAAAGTTAGAGGCGTTGTCAGTGACTGTATGGGATATTTTTGTCACATTTATGTAAAAATTATTTAATATATCAGTGATGGTCCTCGCAATATTTATAGAATTGTGATTATCCTGTTTACGTCGGCAGGCAAGAGCATATGAAGACTTTTATTAAATTTTAAGTTTCATACCAATTACACGTAGATTAGGTATGTATTTTTCTTCATAATTTGTTAAACCTTTAACTATATTTTTTAATGCTAGCTTTTTACACGTTGAGAGTGGACGCATTTCTTGTAAAATATAGTTAAATACTAAATCTGTAATCTATATTAATTACAATGAAATAATAGTTCAAATTAAATATACCTATTGAAGTGTATTATTTATTAATTATCCATTATATTATTTATATAATCATAATATTCTACCTTTTTCTTAGTCAATTTGGTAGAAATCAGATTATATACATGATCTGTCATATGACATAATTTAGATTGAGTTAATACATTTTTATGTTTTTTGTAACGTATTCTACAACTTTCAGTTTATCTATTAGCTCAGGATGTTTAAGGTAAAAGAATTTTATTTATTAAATATACTTTTATTAATTCATGATACTATAGTTAAAATATTTTAAACATATTGACATATTGTGCTTTTTATTTTTCATTTATTACATTATGTCTTAAAAAATTTTCCGAAGATAATTATAGAACCACAAATTATTTTTGAACAATTTTGACAAGCTGCATTCAACTTGTCATTATTGATAGAAACGACGGTAAAAAAATTTTCAAATAAGTAATTAAATTTTAATTTTCTATAATCAACATTATTTTTTGGTTCATCTGTTTGTTCATTCGATTCTTCCACTTCTTCATCCTGCAGTTGACGTTTATGTGTCGGTATCACTGTATTTTGTAAACAATTTTCCATAACTCTTAAAATAATAAAATTAATGTAAAATCTAAAAACTGTAAGTCGAAAAACCGAAATCAAAATCTTAAACCGTGGTATTAACTATAAAAGTCGACTGATAAAATATGATAACATAGAATCACGGTCAGCAGATCCTAATACTGTCAGCTGACAGCTGTTTAACAGTAAATGGTAATATTGTAGTATTGGTATACCCACTGTGATAGATAATAACTAGTTGTTACCTAATGACAGTGCAAGGCGTATACAAATTACTTTTTGTAAATCTATAGGGAATTTTAATATGTTATTAGTTTATTATAATGCAGTGAGATTGTATAAAAAAATAGACGATAGAATAAATAACTATCTAGATAATTTAAAAAAAGACCATTTTTATTATCTAAATATGATAATAGATAAATCATATAAAAGTTATATGAATGAGATAAAATATACAAAAATATATCTAGATAATGACTAACACTGGTGTTTAACGTCAATTAATATTTCATTTAAATTAGGAAATATTTTATAAACGGTGCAGTAAGTTTTTGAATTGGTTTTACCAGAGATAATCTTTAAATATTCAACCACTATGCTCTATGCACGTATAGTAGATTCCAATTCCATTTTGTTATAGAGTAAGTCACTGTAATAGATATGTTAAATTTATATTCAAAGACTACTTATTGATTACAAGGAAAAATGATTCTGAGCAGAGATAGTCAGCCTATGGGTTGTCAAAATGTTATTTGATTTTGCGGATTTAAATTTAAAAGATTGTATAAAAAAATATTGTAATTATATATTTTGGATACTTTTTAATTGCTACAAGAATACATAATAAAATATTTTTTTTTCAAATTGAAAGTCTTTATAGTTATATTTGATTTATAGTAATAACACAAAATCAATTATGTAAAAAACAGGGTTAGAGTAAAACTTCATATATTTTTAAATTTTTCTCCAATATTTAATATAAAATTTTACTTTTACCCCCCCCCCCCTTCTTAATCATAAATTAAATAAAATTTGATTTCAGAAACTCGAAGCTTTTTATTCAGATACATGCATCATAGTAAAAACAATATTATATTCATCGCCTAATTTAAATTTAAATGTATTCAATTTTGTATGTAAATAAACTTCCTAATGTAGGTATTTATTTTTGTTCTTTTATTATTTTGTTGTTAAATATTTTAAGTAGTTATATTTTCAATATTTTATCACGATTATATCTGTATCTAAATTTAAACTAAAAAAAAAGTTTCTTTTCATTCAAAAGTATTTTATACACACTATTTATTATTTTTGTCATTGATCAAAATTTTATCTATTAATTTTAGTCAATTGGAAAATCTACGAATCTATCCATCAAATTATATCTTCGAATAACATTAATATTGTGTACTTGATTGACACCCTATATACTCTAAACTAATTTCTGGGAAGTTTACAAGTTCGTTATAATATATAAGATATATTATAATATTATGACGTTACAAGATAATATAATAGTAGGATGATGCATATGACATAGACACATATATCGTGTTTGTAAGGTATAATAATATTATAAAATACAGCATAATACAATAATATGCAATGTATGCTATGTAAGTCACATTATATTTCAGTAATATAGTAATATATAATCTATGGACTGTCGAGATATTAAATAAAAATAATGATTCCGATATAAAACAGCTTACACAGTTATACATATCTAAGGATCAGGCAGAATTATTTTATCAAACAATATTGGAATTAATTGAATTTTACCCGAGTATAAATAAGCATAATTATAGTAATAATTTGCAATAGCACTAATTATTAGTAATAACATTATATTATATTTTTATGGAATGTATGCATATGCCTTAGACACTACCGGTGCAGGCAGTGCATTGAACCGGAGCACTTGATCTTGACATTGCCCTACTGATTACCTGATAATGTGACCAAAAATAATTAATATAACAAATAAAAAAAAAAATAATATGAGATGATAAATAATAGAATTATCTTTTTAGTTATTATATAGGTAGACGCGTAGACGGTAATAGTTACTTATATTAATTACCGTTAGCATGAGACGCTAGTTCGACCTAACATAGTACAATTATTAGTATTATTAATAATATTAGCTAATATCTGATTTATGACAAATATAATTTTAATAATTATTTAATACTATTATAATTATTATTATTATTACAAAGCAAAATTTATGTTTGACGTTTTTTTTTATAAAGATTAATATAGACATTTATCGATGTTTTTATACCAAGTAGTATATAAAAAAAATAATATGTTGTAGCCATCATACCTGATACCTATAATTATTAATAAGGTGTCTTTCAAATAATTTTTTTTTTTTTGAAACTTGTACAAATTTAAATTATGTATTAGTTTTTATAAGATAATATCATGTATTTTGTTTTAATTTTGTATGTATGTATATAGTATAAGAATATTATTATATTGTATTATATTACAATCATTAACATTAGTGCTCTTGTAATTTCATAGAATAAACTGTTTTAGGGGATTTTTAGTGACTAAAGAGCCATTAATAGCGTTTAAAAATATGGGGCACCTAGACCAATTTTCACTAAGGCACACAAATATCTAGCTACAGCACTGGTGTATGTCTAAGCCAGATTGTTATTTGGTTATTTCAACACAAGTCATTTGAAGCAATATAATAGCGTGACCGTTAAAATGTTTTTTTTTATTAACGTATACTTTAATACTTTTTTTTTCTTCCTTTTTGAAAAAATGATGTGATGTGCATCTTCCAGAAATGTTAGGGTTCTTTTGGTTTATTTTATTCAAAATAACCATAATATTCAATGTGTATCGAACAATATGTTATCGCCAATATTTGATAAAAAAAATAGTGATCGAAATACAGTCCACTTGCACTACTACTACATACTTGTATTAAATTAAATTAATTAAACTTTTGCTTATTACTTTCACTAATACTGGATTTCAGCTCACATTTAACTGATTTTAAAAATAATACCCGATCAAGTTCTTTACCAAACTGAGCTGAAAACAAATTGTTCAAGTACTTAAAAACCTATAGGTACCAGATATTCAGTATCTGCCCTATGTTGTATTAAAATAATTTAATAATACAATTTATATCATAATTTTTATGTTAATACATGTATTCTAAACTTTAAAACAATTATTACAGTTTCTAAAAAATAAAATTTTTATTTTATATAATATAATACATTATAACAAATACTGAAAACAATATAACACCTATTTAAAAACAAATGCAACTGTTATCGATCAATATTTTATAATAGCTCATGCAATCCGAAGATTAATAAAATTAACAATGGTAAAATGGCAATTGTTGGAAAAACATTTTCAACTGAAACGAAATAGTTTCAAAAGATATTAAATATCGTGTTAAAAAAATAAAACATCTTTTTACGGGTGGAAAATATTGATAAATATATATCTTTATCCACGTAGTTATTTATTACAAAAAATATTGGTTGTGCCTATGGATTTTCGCTGAATTAATAGGACTTCTAATGCTCACCATTAAAAGTTGCATCCATTAACAGGTGTTGATGTGCACGAGTATACACTTTAGATTTCAAAAAGGATAATATTAAATGTTTTTTTTTAGTGTGGGGGGTAGGTTGGCAATAAATATAATGTTGCAATGGAACGTCTTGAATACACAGATACATAAAAACCGATCAGGCTCAAGTAGTATATAAGTAGTATATATTATGTAATAAAAATATAATACAACGATTCGGTGCAAAATTTGTTTATTGAAAATTTTATATATGTTTAGTTTTAATATCAAATAGTCAAATAGTCAAAAAACAACTATGGTATAATAATTCTAAAAAATATAAGAATTGTGTAGCTTAATAATTACGAGCACCTACTATTTATTATGTCTGATATTTCTATTTGGATTTTTTGTTTATCATTTTATTTAAAACAAATATTTTTTTTTTTATTTATAATCTATGTGAAAAAATACAATAAGTAATTTATATAATATGATACAATTTACAGGGTTTGACATTTTAAGTGAAGGGAGTGTCCAGTTACGCTATTTTAAGATTTAGATTTAAGTAATAATTACCTGCGATTACGCATATTTTGTTATGATTACACAATAAAAATAGAAATATTAAAACTCAATAGAAAATAGTTTATTGAAATTAAAATTTGAATCATTAAGTTAATAGTGTACGTTGTAATTATATATGAAGACAAAATTTCTTTTTTAATAGCACGATATGTCATTGTGAGGTGAGTAATTTATTTTGTATAGATAATTCAAAAAATCATCAGTGTGTGTTATATTTATTCGTATAACGTACATAATATTTACGTAAGTGATGGACACTTCTCAAAAATGTTGTTTTTGGATGAAATACTTTTATTAGTTCGATTTAGATGTGGCAATCTTTACAGACGACTTTAATTCATTAATAATTTTGATATACATCAGTGAAAGTGTAAGATATATTTTTATTTTTATATTTAAATTTTTTGCATAAAGAGTACTTTAAATTTGAATTCATAAATCATGGTATTATTAAATTGTACTACTGATTATCGCTTCTATAGAACTTTTGATTAAGTTAGATTATTATACTTACCAAATAGAAATACATTCTAAAAAACCTACTAAAGAATGATTTGCAAGTAAAAATAAATGAATAATGTAAATTTCAGTTTTAAATATAATGTCTACACCCTTTATAGTGGTAATATTCTGTATTAAATCATTCTAATCTAAGCTTGTTAATCTAATATTTTCAGAGTTGAAAAATATAATGATATAAAATCTTTAAACGATAAAACAAGACGCAAGTAAGTAAAGCCGTATGATTTTAACACTATTTGTATTGCGTAGTGAAACTAATTTATATAATTCGCATGGACTTACTTTGAATTTATATTTAAATATCCCAAAAAATTATATAATTTAATTGAATTTAATAGAACCAATATATTGATAATATATAATATCTCTATTTCAACTTATTTTATAAGAAAATAATCAATTCCGTCAATCTTTTATCTCATTATTCATACTAAATCAACAGTCATCATGCTCCCCTTTAAAAGAAAATGTTATATTTTCATTAAAAACCTTTTGAATAAAATTATTAATTATATAACGAAATTACTGAACGTCACAAGTCAAGTTAAATCGTATTATAATAAATATAAATATAGTCCATTGATGAATTAGCGTATAATAATAATTATCAATTGATAATAAAATATCTACGTGCACATGGAAATATATACATCTGGGATCTAGAGAATATGTTCCTACATTTTTATAAATTAAAAAATATTTGTTTTGTCATATAATTTAGTATATATTTGTTAGTACATTGTTATTTAATTTTCAAATACAAACTTTCATTAAATTATACTTTTAAAATACTTTCAAGATGTTATTAATTATTCATTTTTTGTTTATGATTTATATTTTATAGAATTTTCAATTTATATACTAAAGGATAATACACTTAATTTATGACTCAATAAGACATGCAAATAATTATATTATTAATAATTAATATTTTACGTTAATAGTTTCGTGTACTTCAAGATATAACCGTGTTCTTCATTTAATTTATAAAACACATAACTTGCACCCAATCATAAAAATTATTATTTTTTTTACCTTTTTTTACTAACCACCAACATAATTATTTTATCACCTATTATTTATTTCTGGATATATTTCTATCCTATACGCGCTTTCACTAATATTATATATCAATAAGTTATGATGTGAAAAACAATTTTGTTTCAAAAAGAATAATTTAAGAAAACTATAGAAATACTGCGATAAGCAGATTTATTATTACCTTAAGATACTTAGATTTGAGGTTTAAACGTCATACAGGATACTAGTATTATTATGGTATTACTAAGTTAGTATCTGCTCAGTTCGAAACTATTTTGGAAATTAGCAGGGATATCAGGAAGATGATATAATATGGCATGATGTTATAATCATATTTTGAAACCAATTTTATGGGTCGGTAAATCTTCAGAGGAATTAAAAACGACCAATGGACCAGAATCATTACACCAAAATTAAAATTAACAATTTTACATTTCACATCGCTCTACTCATGAAAAAAATATATTGTTAGGTATGCAAAGTGAAGCTTGTTTAAGAATTAAAATTATTTAAGAAAGTCATATAAACAAACCACGAAAATAATAAGAAAACAAATTCAAATTTATAATGCAAACTTGAACCATATTAGAATAAAATGAAATATCTACATAATTTATAAGAATATTTTAAAGTTATGATACTAATATTTCGATAAATATTACGATATCGTATTACAATAATAAATAGTGTATTGACTATCCCAATGTTAAAAATAAAAAACAGTTTTTAATTTATAAATAACAATTTAATTTTGTTGTCAGTCTTAAGCCTGTAGTATAAGGAAGAACAATTTTTAATTTAAAAAGATTACATACATGGCAAATGTTTATACTCGTAATACCACGAATTAACATAGTTGAACTTGGTTAACTCAAAGTCGAAGTTAAAAGTTCGAATTAACCAAATCTGACTGTATTTTTAAATAGTGTATTAGAACATTGTTAAAAAGGCAACACTTATATTATAGGCTCACGCGCAATCGTGTAAAAATATTGGGTGGTATAATTGTGTACATTACCGGTACTTAGTAAAAAAAATGTTACTTATTTCAAGCCGTTAAATTAGTCCACAAGCTGTAGGATACACAATGTGTTATTAAAACGTAAATATATAAAGTTTTGAGCACGAGGTGATAGTTAGACAGAATCTTAACTTTTCTTATTTGAATGATTTATTGTTTTTACTGCGCAGTTATGTTCTTTTCACATAGGTAGCTTGAAATTGGTTTTTTCTATATAATTGTTACTCTAGATTTGTTTCTTCTTAACCGTCTTAACTCTTCTTTGATTAATGCTGTACATCTATTTTTTAAGTATTGTTATTTTGATTAATGCAATTTACAAATTCATATCGTGTATTCTATGTTAAAAGATGTAATTATACGTATCTAAATACGTTGACGACATTGTATAATATGATGTAAGTTATACTGTATTATGGGTGTTAGATACAAGTACACCAAGACGAATATACTAAGCTAAGTTGTAGGTATTATTTGAAAAATCAATAATACTATTCTATCGCATATTTAAAATATTTTCGTTATATTTTTTCACTATTAAGTGTAAGTGAAGAAAATGTATGAACAATTTTCATTTTATATTTTCATTTAATATTAACTTTTTTTTAAATTTAATTTTAGTTAATTTAATTAATTTAATCTTATTTATTTCTTGTGAATATTATTTCTTGTTTTTTTTTTTTTATTTAATTGTATCTTAATTTTTTTTTTTTTATCAATTATATCATTTTTTTTTTGTCGTCATCATTATTATTATTTTAAAAGTTACGCATTTGCCTTCTTTCCACGGATCAAAAAGTGTGATAAAAAAATGTATTATATGTTATAATATAATAAAACACCGGAATACTATTTTTTGCATAGTAAACGAATCGAACGAAATGAAATATATCGCATGTTTTATTCACGAAAATACGCTTTGTTTAAATTAGACAAATTTAATCGTAAAATAGAAGTTTTAAAAATACTAACAGCAATACCGTCTCGTTTAATATTCGTTCACACTATTTCGTGGTTTTCATTAATTCAAATTTTTAGCCAATAGCGTGTGAAATCATATTGAGGAGGTACTAAGAAAAATAATTTTATCGGAAAATATCTCAAGTACATATTATTATTATTATTATTATTGTTGTATTAATGAACAAAATGCAAATATTAACATAGGTTTAAAATACTTGTTCATCTGCTAGGTGTATTTGGAGCTTGCGCCTTCATACAGATTATCAACTTGTTTTTTTATGTATATATGTGTACAATTTACAGTATATAACAATGTATATTGTATAAATGATAATTTGTAATCAATACATTTTAAAATTTAAAATTGTATAAATATGAGAATAACATGAACTACGATAAACTTCAGTCGACAATTTTCGTGTTATAAATAGTTTTCAATATTCGATCTCAAATCAAAAAGAAAAACTGATATAATAATATAATATGTTTATTACATTATGAAGAAAAAAATGCAATTAAATATTTATTTTTAAAGCAATATTAAGTACAATAAACAATAACATACTGTCTATAAAGTGATCGAGCCTCCCAAAAATATCACATCGCACACCTTAAGAAGTGCTGTTATAGGTTATGTACTATCACAATTATTATACATACGATACTATACGATAATATTGTATAATATGCGAATAATTTATGAGTTTATTACTTTCAATTATATTTCTCATACGAACGTTAAAAACGATTTTTGAGATCATCAGAGTACAATGTTGCATACGAACGGTTTAGTGAAGTTATTGAAACGTATCGAGCACTAACCACAATGCAGTAAATGTTACACACCAGAATAAAATGAGTTCAACATTTTTCTATGAAGTTGCCTCCTCCTCGATTTTTAATAAAGACTCAATACTAGAACTGATAATAAGTGACCAATTTCCAACAATTAGTATAAAACATAAAGATAAAACAATGATTGACTAGTGACTTTGATTATTGCAAGATATTTTGATAAATTCAAATATTTTAAAATAATGATAAAACATCATGTTTTGGATAAATTAGCATTGTTTTAAAATTAAATAATTTAAAAAAGTGAACTTACAAATTACCAATTAATGCTTACAAATACTTACAAATATTTTATCATTCATTAAGAAAACGTATACTTTGAAATTGCAAGGTGGAAAATTTTACAAAGATATGAACATTCATACAAAATCATTGTACACACCTACTTATTTGGAATGCGTAAAACAAACACTTCAAGTGTTTTAAGTACATAAAAATAGTTTTTAGACCAGACTTAAATTTTTTTTTGTAAGGATTTTACACAAAACAAGTTCTTTAATTCGCAAGTACGACAAATATCTTTAAGTATTTAAACTTAAACATGATAATCTATATTAATATATTACATATATTTGCATAAGTTAGAATTCGATAGAACAATGTAAGGAAGTCTGGCCTATTTTAACATGTTTTGCAGGTTTAACACAAAAAAATGAAGTTTTAAATAAGTAAAACAAGTAGGTTACAATTAGTTACTGATAGGTCATTAAATATACATACAAGACCGTATTCAATAGCACAAATTTTCAGGCAAGGGCTACATTAAGTTTGCACCAATCTTAAAATATCGATATTATTTAATAAGTTACAGGTTGAAATTGTTTTAATGTTAGTTGATAAGTCACGAATCATCCACTAAATATTGATATTAGTGCGGAGTCGGTATGTACAAATTTATTAGATATAATCCAAAATACAAATTTTGAAAGAGTTTGAACTACTTAATCAATGCGCTATTTCGTTTTAAAAATAACTCAATGATTTTTTGCTCTTAAATATGTATGAATATAAGCACAGTTTTAGGGACTGTCATTCAAATCAACTCAAACGCTGCACCAAAAAGGCCCTTGGTTTGGTATCTAAATTTAAACGTAGTGATAAGGGTCCCAGAAATTATCCTTAAGATTTGTTTTTTTACAAATAACTGTTACATTTATTTTTATTTTATCTTGTGTAAACTTAGATATTGTAACACAATCAGTGTATGTGCGATTTATATCATACTTTTACATTTCAAGAATAAAGTGCATACTTTACAACTTTAGGTTAAGGTATATGTTTTATCCAATTTTACACACAATCGCACAGTCATTTTTATGTAAAAAAAAGTTTTTATGCATTCATAATAATAATTTACATTTTTTTGTTTATAAATGAAAAATATATGTTAAATATTTTAAAAGTGATATTAAATTTTTATTTAAAAAGGTGGAAAGTCGGTAATAACCCTTATTTACGGTAAGTAACGAGTTTGCCTCACCATGATGTCTCATAGAGTGAGCGGGAACATGAAATGTAAATAAGTAACTAATAAGTCGGGAATATCGATAGAACCACTGAGAAATGATGTGATGAACATGAAGTCAGTGTGATCATGGCGTGAGACCAGGGATGGAATATTCAGAGTGGAGTGGTTAAAAATGTAATCATGAGGCGTGTGTTCTAGTTTTAATAAAAAAGCAATAAAAGATAGAACGTGCAAGGTTGAAGTAGAGGTTAAAGAGATTGGTGGCGGACGTAAAGAGGATTGTGTTGTGTTTGATGAATCCAAGGATCTTGAGGCTTCTCCCAACAGTCAGATTCAAGTGGTGTTTGAAAGAGAGGGTGGGTGATAGATAAAAGCTTAGGTCTTTGATAAGTTCAACACGTAGGAAGGGGGGTTTTACCAAGATGATATGAGTGTAGTATTGGACTATACGTTTCCTAGAGAAAGTCATAAATTGACATTTTTCTGTATTGAGAGTTAAGTTAAGGTGTCGGGTCCATTTGAAGAAACCATCCAGATCAGTTTGTAATAAAAGGCAGTCAGCAGAAGAGACAATTTTACAAAATATTTTTATGCTATCAGCAAATAATAGAACATTAGCAAAAGAGAAACACTTATTTATTGAATTTACAAATATAATAAAAAGAAGAGGACTCGGGTTTTATTATAAAAAAAATAAAATTTTCACGTCGTCAAATAAAACAAATTAATTATTTTGTATGTATTACAAATACATTATAATGATGATCTTAAAATAATTAACAATATACATTTATTTGTACAATATTAATAAAAAATAAATTATATATTTCTGATCCTTAAATTAATTTGTATATGATATAAATTACATTTTGCATAATGATCTACTAACTTGCAAATACATGGTTTAATAAAGCTTATGGCAGCCCAGTTATAATATATTAATAGAAAGCTCACCAAACTCGTAAATCCGGTATTGCCTTAATTACACTATTCATCTTCTAAGCAACTCCTTTCTCAATGTAATAGTGAGGACTTAATAACAATAATTATGTATAAATTAAATAATTATTAAACAATAATGTATCGTCGATGTTTTTGAATAATAATATGTATCGAATAACGAATAAGTACCAACATGAAACGGACACTTTAAATAAACACAAATAAATTATAATTTCAATAGTATATCTTTATTAACACATATAAACTCGTCATCTGATCACCGTACTTTCTGTATCGTGACTTTCGGAACGGTCCTTGTCTCGCATTCCGAAACTCTTGATAAATACATTTGTTGTCTCAGCTCATTTGCTTCTTAGTATTAATTATGCTGTTAATTGTTAACTCCAATATGTATCCTATTGACACATACGACATATGTATGATTGTATAAAAAGTAATTTATAAGCACGTCCACTGATCTTTAATACGTACCAACGAAACGAATATTTTAATAATTTTTATATATCATACAAATAACTTAATGTTATATGCTAACACACATTTTAAAAATTATAAATATTTCTATAGTTGGATGATTTAAAACTTAATTTTTTAATGATTTAAAATAGAAAAGTTAATTTGGTTTATTTATAAGAGATTTTATTTTTATTTTTTTATTTGACTTATAGCATTTTTCTTATATTTTAAGTCACTTAATTATTTTTATATTTTTTAATTATCTGTAAAAAAACTCAAAAATCGTTTAAAAATTAGACTTGAGTCTAAAAATTAATTTAGACCAATGGGAGATGACTAACAGAACTTAAACTAAACATAACAATATTTCTTATTTAACAATTTTATCTGTTAATTCTAAACTGCTATGAAATGTACTATGTACTATCTACGAAACCGTAGGTAGTGAAATTGGTAGCTAGTATTATAGTGGGTAATAGATAGACAAGGTACTATTGTAGTAGTTTTAGTAGCATATATTATATATAGTATATAGAGGTTGTTTAATCGACGGTGGCGATGAATAATTTATTTTCTCGTTTTGTGCACTACCGAGAGTGAGGTAGGGTTATAGGACCAGGTGCACAATGTGCATAATATATAGTATGTTCTCTTCGTGTTTACTCACGTTTTGTATTGTTCATCGAATAAATGGAATATCATCCGACTGCCGCCAGTTTGACTTTTGCCCGGAAGACATAGATATAATACATTATTGTGTGGTAAAGCGAGTAGCGACAGATGCCCAAACACCGCACACACACACACACACACACACACACACACACACACACACACATTATACGCAGGAATACATGGGACCTATCACCGAGAAAAAATATACTACTACACGTGAATGGCAATAGATAACTATGTTACGTACATTTATATGGAAAACGGCACAAGATATATTGTATATACTCATAATATTATATGATATTATTAAATTAGTAAAATAAATTAAAAATAATATACATATTATAAATGTTTAAAGGTGAAAAAATGTATTTAGTATTTGCCACAGTTGATATCACTCAGCATAGGACTTGTGTGCAATTAATAATAGGCGACTAAAGCTGAAAATTATTATTATTATATACCTACATATAACATATAAATATATCATTACGTCTTAGTCGAATCTCAAGAGATTCGTTATGTACTGTATAAAAATGATGTTTACTCGAGTTTCTGATTTCATATAAATATTTGTTTTATGGTCACGTTATACGGGTATATGGTATAACATCCATTTCTATTCCCCGAAAATAATACGAGTTCTCGTTGATATACTTCTTATACGACTATAGTGTATACCTACTGTATATTATTATTATATGTATGTAATACCTGCGTACGCGGTATATTTAACTTTTCAATTATATACCCACTATACATTATTTTTTTGTAAAACCAAGAAAATACTGTTTTTAAGTAACCTTGTCCGATGGACATGATACATTTAATTTTTGGATGTTATCGTTCTTCAGAAAAGTATTTTTCGCCCATTACTGTTTTCCGCTAAAAATTAATCTATTTTTTTTTTTTTTTTTGATACTATTTGAGAACTTTTAAACCTAAATCTATCAAATTATAATGATTACGATTACGATGTATGTTTTTAATTTCAACACACCTCATATAATCTCTAAATTGTATCAAAACTACTAGTTTAGTGTTTTGTCTCAAAATACGGCATATAATGCAATTTCCTTTGTTGATTTTACATGTATTGCGATGGAACAGTATAAAATTCAATGTATAAGAACATTTTGTCATAGTCAGTGGAACTACATACAGTCTCTAGTATTTTTAAATTTTTCGTGTATTATGCTCGAACGATTCTGTTAAATCAACGATACTTTTTATCTATACTCCGTTTCAAAAGAGAATACACCAGGCGGCGACCGGTTTTCGTCCGGCGGCGCGCATATCCTACATAAGTACATAACGGTATAGGTAGTGACCGGTAGAAGGGAAAAAAAAGTACGCAGAACTAGTGTATTTTCTTTTGGGACGGATTATAAGTTCATCTACTGAATAAAAATGAATTCAAGATACATTGTTTTTTGATTTTTATGAATGTAAGTACTTACTTCAAAGATAATTTACTACTTGATAAAACAAACAACCAATAAAGTTATTAATTTTAGTTCAATTGTATAAGTGAATATTTGCGAAGTTCATACAAAGCACTAAACGCTGGCCTACAACATTAAAATATTATGTTTATTTTGTATGCTTAATAATTATAATAATTTTGAAAAAAAAATGGTTTCTACTGGAAAAAAAATATTATAATCCACACGAACGGAAGGCGTAATATCAATATTAATACTTACATTACATCAATAATACGCTGGAGGATAATATTAATTTACACGGACGTCAGCATAATGCAATTATAGCTAGATATTATGCGCTTAATGAGCATGGGAGTTAATAATCTTATTCATCCTCTCGCATACACGTATGAGCTCGCGTACAACGCTAATCGGTTCGGACGTATATACACGTGACTATAACTAAATTTAACTCATAATATGCATTATTTATGCGAGTGCGTATATGCGTATATGTGTGTGTGTGTGTTGTATTATGCTTTCTCGTTTAGGAAAAAAAACCAATCTGGTCTGACACACTACATCAATGCGGCTATGAGGGGAGGGGGTGGGGATGTTCAAACGAAAATATTTCAAGTAAAAAAAAAAAGCTGGGTAAGGCACGGAGTGTGAGCGGCTCAATTTGTATGCGTAAATTTTTCGACATATGGCTCACAGTGTATCAGGGCAGTGATTGTGGCTTAAAGTCAACGTGCACAGTACGATATTATATATTGTGTAAAGTGTGAATACATGCGTGCGCGCGCACACACACAAGTGTATGTACAATGTTTTGCGGCGGAGGACCGTGGAATTAGCATACATTAATTAATACGGTACGAAAGCGCGTGAGAACTGACCCCTTTTTCAATCAGTAAAATCGCTTGCGGCTCTTCCGGTCGAGAATTACGCTCTCTCACACACATACACACTCAAACATATACATAAGTAAATGCGATAATATAAACGAGACTACGGTCGTCGCAGTGACGGTCGTCGTTTGTCCACCGTTGTGGCAATCCTTTTTACATCTTAACCGAACGTGTATTCTGCACAAAGACAATTTACATAATTTAAACCACAGCCATCAGTACACCTTATACGTCATGTAAAATACACATATATTTGATATTTACCAACGTAGAATCATCAGACTTGTATACAAAATGCATATACATACAATATATACATACATTCGTTTACCGCCGTAACACCCACCAATATATTATCCTGAGATAGTCCTTTTCAGTCATCGGTCACTGTATTATTATTACATTTTGGCCATCCCTGGCCACAGGTAGACCATTGAGGTATACCCACATTATAACTGCGCGTCTGCGTACATACTAATATACGCGGGACGTGATTTTTGTATTTTTTTTCGAATGCCAAGACACGGCCATTGACCCTACTCGACTAATGTATATTATTATTCTAGCAGTGTACACGTCGTGTGTGTTAACCACATTGTCATTTGGGTGTCATAACTATCGATACGGCGATACGTAGTTAGCGAAGACCTGAAATTATCATTTAATAGTTATAATAATAATGATATGAAGCGGACCAAGATCACGGATTAAAAATAAAACATAACATAATTATTGTTTTATTGTTTCGTTGTATATTAGCAAACAGTTTTTTATTTAACATTTCTAAGAACGGCACGTATAAATTTTGTGATGTTGGTATTAACTAACTAATGTGCATTATTGAGGATATTGTGTTTACTTAGAAAATATTTACTTACTTGAGTAAATAGATCCTTATATTGAGTACAGCTGATCAATACAAACATTTCCTGACCATCACTATGAATGATCGTTTCTGTAATATATTCTATCTACATAACTTTAGTTGGTATCTCAATGTTTGTTCTTCAAATAATTATTATATTTAATTATTTATTTCATTTTAATATTTTAATATTATACTTAATTCAAACCCAAATCATAAAATCAAATAGCATACAACATATAATAACATTTACTATTTTATTTAGAAAACAAACTTACATTATTCAAAATATGTAAAAAATCATGTAAAAATCAATGTTTATCGGTAAATTAAAACTTCCCTAAAGTCTTTGGTAATATAATACTAAGTCTGTTGAAATTGAAGCTCGAGTGAATTTTAGGATTGAGGTATTTAACACAAATAGTAACACGACCTTAAGATTATAATAATAGTAGATATAATATAAATGTAACATACAACTGATCTAGACACACATCGTATGACGTACCGTGTCATAGATTAAGTCTTGTACACGACAAGAGCCCTTTATATACGTGTCATTAACGTCAAATAGTCATACCTATGTATGTATGTGGCATTGATAAGTATTGCTTCACATTAAAATAGAAAGCTAAACTATAATACATAATATATTGACACGCGTGCACCCATGTGCTTACAATGTATGCATACTAATATTAATTGTATATTTTAACATCTTCCCTCAATTAATAATTACTTTGATTGTAGTCACTTTCGTGGCTGACCGTAATTTTTCGAACCGATCTTTTACCAATGGCTAAATTACTACCAATTACTAATGTCTGCAATCTGGTTTTCTGTCCCAATGTACTATAGTTGAAATAATCCGTTTTCATACTTTTCTTTAATGAAATTATATCGTACGTCTATGTGTTTGGTCCTCTTGTGAAATGTATTTCGGATTTTTCACTAATTATATAGCACTTTGATTATCTATATATAATAATGGTTGTTTACCTCCTGTTGTTGTTAAATTTTTAATCAATATTGTTATTATCCATATAATTCCTTTTACTGCTTCACTTGCTACAATATACTCTGCTTCCGTTGACGATAATAATACACATTTTTGTCTTTGCGAAGTCCATGATACAACAGCTGATCCATATTTGAACAAATACCCTGACATTGAACTTCGTGTTTCAATGTCACCTGCATAGTCTGCATCGCTGAATATTTCCAACAATTGTGCCGTTAAATATAAACCGTAATTAAATGTTCTTTTAATACAATACGCTTAGTTAAATTCCAATACGCCTTTTTCGGATTTGTTAAAAAACGACTACCTAAGTTTACTATATATGCAATATCTAGTCTTGATACTTGAGACAAGAACAATAGACTCCCCACTGATTGTCGATATAACGTATCTCATCATTTAATACTTTCGTTTCTTTCTGATGATCAAGTGTATGAGATTTGTCAATCCGTATTTACAACTCCTTTGCGTCTAACAAATTAAATTTATTAATTATGCTACATGAATAATTTGTCTGGTGCATAAATAATGATCTATTATCCATTATGTCTATTTGCATTCCTAAAAAAATATTCTACGTTACCCTTTTTTACTTCAAACTCTTGTTCCAAGTTTGTTAAAAGTTCTTCAATTGTCACTTCATTATTTGTAGCAACTAAACAATCATCTACAAATATTGCAAGAATAATTTGTCCATCATGAGTTTTAAATACACATGCATCAGCTTCATAAGATTGTATACCAAAATTTATTTAAAAAATCTTTGAATCGTTTATTCCAACATCTCGGAGCTTTTTTTAGTCCATATAAACTTTGTTGAAGTTTTCATACTTTATCTGAACCGTCCTCGTAACCGGTTGGTTGTAATATATACAGTTATTCCTGTAAATCTTCATACAGAAATGCTATCTTTATATCGAGCTGTCGTAATTTTAATTTTCCACAGCTGCTACGGCGAAAATAACTCTTATAGATTCATATCAAACTACTAGTGAAAATGGCTCATGGTAATCTATATCATACTTCTGTGAACAACCTTTAATAACAAGCCTTGCCTTAAATTTGTCTATGTTCCTGTCCGTTTTATACTTAGTTTTGAATACCCTTGCATTTCGTAATGCAACTTTATTCTGCAGTAAATTGACTAGTGTCCAAGTTTCATTTTTATTTAATGACATTAATTCTTCGTCATTCATAGCACATCTCCATTCATTTACCTGATATCCGGTTATTGCATCACCAAATTTTTATGGTTCCACACAATTGGCAATGAACGATTGACTTTGATACCTGTCCGGTGATCTCAATGTATTCCTGTATTAATGTATACCATTCTATTTTCATCAACTACTATTTTTTCCTTGACTTGATTTTCATGTTCTTTAATCTGAGTCGATGTTTCTGTGAATTCTAATTTGGCAGTGATTATATTTTCAAATTTAGTATATTCTTTCTCGATTATAATATCTCTAGACAATGATATCTTATTTGTTTTCGAATACTATACTCAATAACCATTTGTGACATTTGAGTAACCAACAAATATACCTTTTTTACTTTTTGGATCCCATTTTCGACGTTTTTGTTTTGGAATGTATGTATACACAACCGCACCAAATACTCGTAAATGTTAATGTATGGCTTGACTTTAAAATATAGTTCATAAGATGGATTACCTTTTTCTGAACTAGTATCGGTCATATTTAATATATTATATACCGCTGTTTTTACTCTTATAGCCCATAATGACAGATCTAAATTCTTAGCACATATGAATCATCGTTCTAAATGCTTCAACGACTGTCCTATTTTCTCTTTCCACTTTACCATTTTGTTCTGGTGTATATGGAATTGTCGTTTGATATCGTATACTATATTTCTGTAAAATACTTATAATCTCATTATTTACAAATTCTAATTCATTGTCTGATGTATGAGAAATCATCTTTGAATAATAAAAAATATTTTGACCACCTATTGAGTCTTTTTGCATTGATCCACATACATTTGCATGAATTAATTTCCCTACATTAGTATGCTTTGTAATACATCTATATGTTTTTTTAATTATGCTGTTATCACAGAAAAATTGTTCATCCTTGGTTATATAATCGATATTATGTTTAACCAAACAATTCTTCACGTATTAAATATTATGATAACCCAATCGTTCGTGCCACAAATGTAATGTGTTTTCTACTACAATGTTCGCATAACATTCAGTTTTATTTGGGACTTCGACCTTAACCTGTAATTCGAATAGTCTTCTATTCCGTTTACCTGGACAGACTACTCGTCCATTCTTTGTAATCTTACTTATTTTATTATCCGCGCTTAATTTTAAACCTTTATCTAATTCTGTACTACATAAGAATAAGTTAAACTTAAAATCTGGCAAATGTAATACGTTTGCTAAGTAATTTCTTTTCCAATTACCGTTTATTTTTATATTACTTATGCCCGTTGCATACAAATTAGATCCGTCACTGATTGTTGTATGTTGCGTATTTACCAATGACTCATAACTAGAATACCATTCTAATTTTTTACATATATGATCTGATGTGCCTGAATTTAATACCCACATATCCGTTGTTGTATTATTTAGTGTTTACTTACTAATAAATTCGTTTTCATTTAAATCCAACGTATTTGTCCCCTTTACTTCCATGCTCTGAAGTTAACTCTTACAATCTCTTTTGAAATGTCCCTTCTTACTGCAATTAAAACAACTTAATTTATTATTAGTAATAATAAATTCATTTTTACTTTTATTATAAGAGTAGCGTTTTCTACTAGATTTGTTTTGAAATTTGGCTGAAAATACATTCGATTTGTCTTGATCGCCCACTTCACCTTTAATCTGCTGTAACCTTGATTCTTCAATCAACAAATGACCAGTTAAATTATTTACCGTTTTACTTCCTGTTGGGATCGACTCCCAAGCATTGTAAAAATATTGATAAACTTTTGGCAACATCATTAAAATGTTTGACATGACCATATTATCCATAGTAGGTTCTCCTACTAACTCAATTTCCTTCCTGCATTTTCTAATTTGAAAATGTGTGTTAATATATCATCTATAGAGTAAGTCTTGTACACGACAGAAGCCCTTTATATACGTGTCATTAACGTCAAATAGTCATACCTATGAATGTATGTGGCATTGATAAGTATTGCTTCACATTAAAATAGAAAGCTAAACTATAATACATAATATATTGACATGCGTGCACCCATGTGCTTACAATGTATGCATACTAATATTAATTGTATATTTCAACAAAGTCAATATCATACTTTATGTACTCCTACTATTTAACTTAATAAAAAAAAAAAACGATATGACATAATTATCAATAATAGACTATGCAATGATATTGACAACTCTTGCTTTTTTAATTTATTACTTTTCATTTATATTAATAACAATTTAAAGTTTACTAGATTTTCTTTTAACATAATTATTAACTGACGTGCAAGCTCACAATATAATAAATTTAATAAATTTATCCATTTATGACTGACGGTTGTTAGCTTCTAATATTATTGTTGTATTCATTGTTGTCCTTGTAAGTGGTAGGATTGAGCATTGCAACTTAATGACTCCGGCTTTACGACGATTGCCTAAGTAGATTGACACGTAGAGACGGTGGTCAGTACACAAGTCGTCGCAGAATATCGTCGGATGCTCTAAGCGTACGCCAACACCCACGATAAGTCACAAACCATTCGAACACCGCGTGCTAATCTAGGACGTTAGACGTAATCCGTACACGTAGCTTGACGAGGTATAGTCTAACTATGTCACTTGGATGTAGTACAGGTTAGGTGTAATGTGTATAAAAAGTGCGCATCGTTGAGTTCGCGTTCATCTCAAACCCCTCTCATTCATCAGCACAGAGGACCAGAATAACAGCACAGTCGCATTCTCGCCTTACCGTCGACTGTCGTATCATTATCGCACTCAAAGTCATTAGTAACATGTTGTCTTGTCTTTTTATATTGTAAGATTCCTCTTATGAATGGATCATATTTTAGGTTAACTATTAGTATATTAATAAAATTGTGTTTTTTTTGTTATTTGTTATTTAATTTATATACCAATTTATTTATTATTTATTACAATCTAGTACGCATGGTATTATAAATTATTGTATTATTTGTATACCAATCAGTGGGTAATGTTATATTCCAACACCCGGTGAGTCGTGGCTGATAACTGCTATATTCGTAGGAGCGATCGTGGCGCAACAGTGAAAGTTAAAAGAAAAACAACTTAATACCATCCCTCGTGGAATAAACTATGACTCCTTTCTAACATTACAATTACTGAAGGATATCCGCCTGTCCCGGATATCTGGGAAGTCATTGAAATCTTTATCAGTGAAAAATACGCACGACGATGTTAAAAATAGATGGAGATTGTTTTTGTTGACTGCTTTAAATCCCTTTCTTGTTGGGCAGCCAGAAAAATATTACAAATTCGCCGAGATTCGGAACACCCAGTATGTTTAGCATAGAAATTTGGTCAAAAAATAGCACAAGGTTAAATTAAGTTAAGGAACTCGTTCAGTTCACCAATAGACTCTTGGGACTGTAGAGGGACTGAAATTAATTTATCGATAATCAAAGATGCTAACTGCATAGGTTTTTCAAATCTATCGACTAACGTAGTCTACGCGAGATTACCACTAAGGTGTCCGAAAAATAATTGAAAGTTCAATTTTCGATAAATTCTCCCGTTGTGTAACTAGGCCAGTAAAATGGTCATGGAACATCGGTTAGCCACACAACTCACCGATGTATGACGTAAGTGGTATTTCTAGTAGCTGAAACGATCCTGAAGAGTTAAATGACTGGAAGGAATGCCATGACACCACAACACTAAAGACGTCGTATGATGGAGTTCCGCCCCTGTTAGAGGTAAATAATATAAAAAATGTGGCATTTACCAAATTGTATCGGTGCCATTGGTGGAAATCACATTAATATCCAGTGTCCCATTAATGGTGGATCTACGTACTACAATATTAAAAAGGTAGCAACTCAATTATACTTTTAGCAATCGTTGATGTGGATTATAAGTTTACTGTAATCAACTTAACTCATATAGCAGAAACAGTTATGGTGGAATTTTTTTCTCTATCAGTAATTGGTAAAAAGTTAAATAACAAAACACTCAATGTTAGCCAGCCCCTTTAACAGAAAACGGAGAACAGAACATCTGCCATATGTCATAGTTGGACACAAATCATTTTCACTAAAAAATTATTTGTTTCAACTATACAGCAGACGCTATTCATGAGATAATGAGCCCATTATAATTTTTAACTATAGTTTGTCACGAGCAGGGATGTTGTCAAAAACGCCTTTGGAATCTTTTCTGCTCATTGGAGGTGTTTCCGTGGGTACTTAGAAGTACAACCAAAATGTGTAGACAAAATTGTGCTTGCATCGTGCTGTCTGCATAATTATGCGCAGGCCATATGTTTGAACCCAATATAGAGTCACTTCAACTGCCAGAAGTAACTTTACTGCATTTAGATCCACTGAAAAGAAATAACACTCGTAACGCATTTCAAGTTAGAGAAACATTTAGAGATTACTTTAATTTAATTGGTGATTCTTCTTCATACTGTGTAATAGGTACTATTCACGCTTTTTTTTAACTTTAATATTAAAAGTTTTAATACTATTATTGAATATTGATTGATTTATTAGCCTACAAACTGAATTTTAAAATATGGTATTTTACAATAACTGAGTTACAGGATAAAATAGTATGTGTATACATGTCTGTCCTATTTGCACACTATCAAGTATCAACAGTAGGTAGGCATAGAAAATAACTAGATGCGGGGTTTAAATATTAAGCTTCTAATTATTATTAACCTATATCATAGTGACGCATAAAACTTTGCAATAATCAAGTATATAATGATTTATTAATACTATAATAGATAAAAATAAACAATAATAATAAAAAAAACTACACCGAATGAATAAAACGTATGAGAAGTGGGCCAAATTCACGTAGCCCACCCAAGTTGTCTAAAATGATCCAAATATACGCCAAATGAAGCATTTAATTTTCAAGAATTCACAAGTTCAATTTTAGAATTTGCAAGTCACTCAGGCTCCGCCTGTGAGCTTTTGAACTTGCGAATTCTTGCCAATCAAATGCTGTCGTTTGGTGTATATTTGGACCATCTCGGACAACCTGGGTCGGCTAAGTTTACAATTTAAAAAGCTCACAGATGGAGCCAGAGTGATTTGAAAATTCTAAAATTGAACTTGCGAATTCTTGCAAATCACTTAAAAAATATTGGTGGTGCTTTAAGTAAATTCTATTTTATGGGTGGGCCAACTTCAAATACGTCGAATTAAAATCTCACAATAAATCAAAATTGTATAATCCCTGAATGTTAAAAGCCTGAAATCATTTTACTGTTAATGCTGAATGCTTATGATAAGATAATGATTGTAATTAGCATATGCTTAATCTAACATTCATTTTACGTTTGACAATAAATATTGATTATTATAATCTAATTGATGTCATTTTTATGCCAACAATTATTTTATAACTCAGCATTTAATTTTACGAAATTGTATTATTGAAATACACAATAGGTTTAATAAAATATTTATTGAACTCGCATTACACTTGTACATACATATTATGTGTTATATCAATATATCATACACACCACACACCTGTTTATTGGTTTGCAGTAAATTGTGTTCTAACGATGTGTAATTATTTTGTAAAAAAATTTGAAATCGTTGTGACAAAGTGGTAAGAAGCTTTGTGCACAACATTAGCAGGATGTATTCTGAATCATCGCTTCCCGAACGGTTGATATCCTTTTCCCAGCCTATCCTCATCATGCATAACTTTTTTTCACGAAGATAAATTTCTCTTCTTCGGCATGGTGTAATTTATATATGATAGTAATAATATATAGCCATGCGCTATCACCTTATTATCCTCGTCGTCTGTATCGTACACGTGTACACTCACACAACCATTACATCTTCACACCAGTGCAAATTCATATACACACACATATTATATAAATGTATAATGTGTATATGTATATACCACGAGTATACCTCACCGATTCACCTTTGTTTTAGGTCGGTCGCCGATAGGTTGGGTGTGGTAGGGAGGTGGGTCCTTATCATCGGCGTCGCGTACCATTAACTACGATAAATTGTTTTACGACGTTTCCGACGTCGCTGCCGCCACCACCAACGTGCAAGACTATTTAAGATAATGTGATACGCGTCAGCATCATCAACACCCCTCCAATCCTCTCTCAGACCTTTTATATATAGAGTATACTTACGAAGGGAGTTATACTGAAATGTATGTGTGTGTTGTGCTATTATTTATCATTCGTAATTGTTGGTAATAGTAAATTTGACGTGGTGGCTATAGGTTGAAAATCGTGTGTGTGTGTGTGTGTGTGTGTGTGTGTGTGTGTGTGTGTGTGTGTGTGTGTATGTATGTGTGCTCGGGTGTACGTGGAAGTGTAATATAGAAACGGTTTTTCGCGGTGATATTATTATTATTGTTGTGTACGTATATTCATGTAAGAATAATTATTGCAACACGTGTCTAGAACACGCCGACCTTATGCAAATGACCGCCAACGAAAAGAATATAGGTACTTATTGCAAGAGCATACACCATATACAAAGGATAACGAGAAAATTATAGTATGTTTTAGAGCGTCCCTTGTCGCACCTACATTATTATTCACCACTTCACTTACCTTGCAGACACCGTTACAGTACTCTGTTGAAAGTTCTGTGCACCCGATGTGGTGTCGCGTATACAAATATACGAACATCGACTTTTTGGTTAAATGGGTTCACGATTGTTCAAAAATTATCTCAAGTTTATTATTTCGTTTACACAGTATAATTATTAGCGCTACTACTATTTGGCTACTACCCGTTGTATGTTTTTAAATTGTTTTTAATTAGAAGTAATGTACAAAATATGATACATACTATACACGCTAAGATTTTATTGATGTATCATTATATACTGTAGAGACTATCGTGAAATGTCACCAAATACATTTTTTTTAAATACCAATTGTTGCACATCGTTCACTAAAAAAAAAAAAATTATTTGAATAATGATTTCGGGAACTATCATTTTAATATTAAAACTCAAATTTTAAACTATTCAATTCAAATATTTACACACAAATATTAAATTTAATAACTTTAATCATACATGGCTTAAAAGAATATATATTCCGAGGCACGTTATACAATATCACAAAATTCTTGTTCAAACTGTAGTTTTGAAAGTCAATTAAATCTTCGAATTTATCTTATCCTAAAACTTTAAAATATATTTCTCTAAACAATACCCCTGTCCCCACCTTAACCGGCTACCATTAATTATAATTATATACTCGTTTCATTTTAAAACATTGGTTCGTTTCTCCTCTCGACATACACTGGGGGAGGACCCAATTCCGCTTTCCACACTTACTAATATCGCGCATTTAGACGAAATGACATCAATCATAGTTCATAATATACTGCATGTAATATCCAACGCCTCATAATAGCCATTTATTTGATAATATCATCAAAGTTGACATATTAAATAAAACGATCTTAAAGTGTGTAGCTCAATTAAACGCAAAAATGCAAAAAATAAAAAAAAAGAGTTTTTAGTAACTATAAAAAACAAATTTAAAAAAATAGATTTCAGTGCTGGCTGCATAATGTTGTATCTTATATGAAAATATAATCCGGTAGAATTCCGACTACCACCTAAAATAGTAAATACAGTGTTTTAGCTCGGTCTCGTTGCATTGTATTATTATATTTCATTATTCCACTGCAAAATATACCGTAGTCTACATTGAATATATAAATAGAAAAAAAACACATCAGTAGACGGTATTATCAGTATATTATATTTTTACAAGCAAACAACGCAAACTTGTTATGTATATAATATAAATAGTATACATGACTATAATTGTGTGTTTCCGTTGTCGCAAAAATATAATATGATTACATGTCAGTTGAAACAAAGTTGAATAAATAAAGAATATAACCATAGACAATAACCAAATATTAATCTCAGTATAATATTATCAGTATCTATGATTAATGGCGTTTACTAGATTTTTTTGGCACTAAATTATTTTTTTATGTTTCTGTGTTAAATTATAAATTAATGTTTTAAAAACTAATATATTATAACTTATAGACAATAGTGCATTATGATTTAATTAATAAATAAGTTTGATTAGTAGTTATTTTTTTTTATCTCAGGAATATCACTTCTTATTAACATTTAACACCTGCACATTGATCAAAGCAGTTAATGAATATTTCATGATTAGTACTTTAATAAATACTTTATACTATTATACTTGTACGTTTAACGTACTTTCGTTAAATGTCAATATTTTATGTAAATTGATTCATATAACGTCGTACGCTGAATCATTTATATATCAGCCTGATCCATCAAAATTAATATAATATATTTGAACTAACACATAAACCTAAGGCTATTTAGATGTAAAGTATGCAGAGTTATAGCGAAAACAGTATTAAGAAATTATTAGTACTTATCAGTACTTAAAAATTATATATGAAATTTAATCAGAGGAATAATACTCATTGTTATCTTAAAAAATAATAATGGTAATTACTATCATGAAATTATGATAAATCAGATTTCATCAGCAAGTTTATTAGGTACTTCAAAACTTTAATAATGACATAAAACTTTTAAATTGCATTTGCAGCTCTACGCATGGATAATCTCATATATCAGTTGAACATGTCATCTTCTAAGTTTTTGTATACTATACTTTCCTCTTGGTTGTATTTTTGTATTATTATTTAACTTTTTGAACTTAAGTTGTATTTCAATTACCTATACACATTATTTGTATAGTAATAAAGTACAATAACGAGCTATTTATGCATTTTATAATACAATTAACTGAAGTGATATTGCTGAATGATTATTTCTACAAATTAGTATATGATCATAATTTTATTATTATTTTACCAATTATACATATTTTACTATTAATGGATAAATCATGTGTATTATCTTATAACATAATCTATAGGAAAAAATATATACATTTTAAATGTCTATAAATAACTGAAAAACGGTAAAAATATTTAGAATATTGTAATCTATCATGAACATTTTATGAGAATGTAAAGTGTCGACGATTATTTGTTTATGTATTACAATAAAAAAAAAACAAGATCGATTTTTTGAAATACTGGTTTTGAGAAAAAACTCACGTTATTCTTTTTTTTTTCTGGTTATTTTGAAAATATTGGAAATGATTTACTTTTAATTCCTCAAAATATCAACTAAATCCGATTTTAAATCTAAAAATCATTTCAGGAAAAATAATTATTATTCTGTTAGAATAAATATTAAATGCTGTAAAAATGTAAACTTCAAACCGTCGTATAAAACTGATATGATAACTTTGTAGTAAACTATTTATTTTTATTATAAGTAGAAAAACTAATAAGAAATCTCGTACTACATAAAAAATCTAAAAAGATAAATGTTTATGAATTTTTTTTCGTAAAATAATTTGTAAATTTTTGAAATATTAACTAATTTTGTCTATCCTAACGTTAAATACTTGTAAACAAATATTGGGACGATAAATTTCCGATATTTTTTAATTGGCAAATTAACAAGTTATGAGAAACCTCCTATTCAATTTTATTGAGTCGAAACTGTACCTAATGAATACCCTCTCCCCAATGGCCCCAATAATGGACGATTTTTTTGGACGGAGACATTTTCATTCAATACTCTTCAATGTAAAAATCTCCAAAATATGGACTCCTATTTAAAATAAAAACACGAATAACCAGAATTTTAATATGAAATCAGTATTTTCCAAAATCGATTTTTTTTTTTAGTATAACTCAAAAACAAATAACAGTAAATACTAAAATATTCACAAAATATTTATGTTAACATTTCTAACATATTATGAAATAATTTTCTAAATATTTTCTTTTTAAGCTAATTATAGATGTTTTGGATTTTCAATATTTTTTCCTTATACTAATAATATTTTTTAGTTCAAGACGGTTTCAATGATAAAATCTAATACAAGATTCCTTATAAGTTATTTATTTACCAAAATGTAATGTAAAATGAGATAACAATGAACTTAAATTGAATAAAAACATATTGTTATAATATTATTATACATTGGCCCACTCGACACTAATTGTCCAACTGTTTAACTTTGGATTTAATAAGAAGGTATGGATGACGTCCGAAATAATGGAACAGTGGCTACAATATTTTAATGCAGATATGCTATAACACAACAGAAATATTTAATGTAACACAAATAATTGTAAAATTAATAAAAACATATTTCCACTCAGAATCAAAAAAAAAAGTATACGTAATATTATATACGTTTCTTTTTCAATCATATTCTAATCAATGAGATATTTTAAATACATATTCAGGTACTTATATTTTTGTTTATACTTTTGCAACCTCCTTCTAATTTTTGTCTCAATCCAAACACTAAACACACTTGTTGAATCAGAGTAATAAATGTGTAGATAAGTAAGAAGGGTTTAGTGTCATATAATATTATATAACTCTACTCTCATACCTAAACTTCAATTTCCAGCACACTGCTGCAAAATGCTTATAAAACTATAACATAAACAGTTTATACGATTTCGTGGTTTTCACCTGTCGTTTTAGCTACTGATACACGTGTAACTTTACTTAACAGCAAGTTCTCAAAAATTGTTATTATAACGCCACCCGCTATATCTTTATCAAAACATTCAAAACTGCACACACTATACTTTCGTGTGCGGTTTGACGTAATTTATTATTTTAAAAACTGGTACGTACACAATTACAACGAATTAGTGGGACACTTACAAGTTCAAACTTTTGTCGTCTCCAAATGATTGACACAGTTGCTTATAGTGAAGCTGTCATACTCGTTGGTATATTATGTGCTCCCGCTTTTGCTATATTTTGGATCGTAATCGACATGCCGGATCAAGGAAAAATTACCCAAAGAAGATATACTTATGAAATAAATATCCGAGGAAATAATAGCTGAAAGTAAAAAATTAAGTATATCGTAATATTATAAGATAATATTTATTATAGTTGTATAATAATAATTTTACAACTTAAAACCTAAAAAAAAAAAGAGAATGTAGTTAATCATATTGGATAAACACATAATAGAAAAATATATAGTAAAAACGCTGATATCGTGTAAATATTGTGTGTGGTATCGTAAGTGATCAAGTACCGTTAGTTGGTTTCCAATATTATTATTTTTAAATTTTTAATGAATGTGTATTACTAGAATTATATTAAATAACAATATTTGTATAATTATCAATAATAATCCATATTATGAACTTAAGGCTGATTTTTTTTAACCATTATAATGTAATTATGTAATTTTACATAAATAATATTCATCTATTTTTAAAAGATATAGTGATAGGAGGTAACTATAGTGTATAGTGTATATTAATCTTTTTTTTACGATAAAGTTGGGGGGGAGAATTTTATTAGAATGATTTTGTACGTTTTTTTTTTTTTGATATTATTTCTATGGTGTAATTTTACTGATTACCGCCATGGTGGTATGCACATTTATTAAGCGAAATCGTTGACGCATATTTAATGTGTTCTCAAATTTAAATGTCATATTTTGTTTTAGCAAAATACTTAAGGAATATATAAATAGTCGATAAGGTCTACGTAGTTCAGTTGTGTTAAATCGCTGTGATCTCAATACCACCTTATTGATCCATAAATTTGTAAACATATTTAATGTTACGATTTCTAATTTATTTTTTTATTTATTCTAATATTTTAATATCCAGTGATTATATTTTTTATAGCTACCTACACAGTATTAAACAGATTGTAATTTTTATACAATATATTATTTTAATTAAAATGTTGTGTTATACAAAATTAGTACATTATTATATCAAAGCAAACCGTTTATTTTATAAATTCACGTGACATAAACATAATATAAGGCCATAGGTATGTTTTATTGTAAGTTATAACTGATAGTTTTGTATATCATCTCTTTTTAATTTTTATTCAAATACTGACTATCCTATTCATATCATCATTTTTTAAGCTTTGGAACACATGGTTAAACAATTATTTAGTGTCAAATAATGAGAGATGGACAAAACGCCGAATCCAATTAGCTGACAACCGAATTCATATTACAATATAGACGTACTTCTGTTCACACAAATTCTATCATCAATAAATAATTTATTAGTAATTATGATATTGTTTATTCAACTTTCCATGAAAATGGTGCTAAATGCTAAGTAAATACATATTATAGTAGGGTAATTGTTTCAGAAATATATTATTCAACAAAATGAAGCAATGTTATATTAATCGATTGTTAATTTGTGAAAACTTTATTTTAATTTCAAAAAAAAAAAAAAAATCACACACACACATACACAAAAAATATATAGTGTTTTATGTATTTTCAATTCTCATTATATAAAAATGCTGCTATTAAATTAAATTTTCGATAATTTTATACGAATAATTGAATCTAATGAATTCTAAAGATTCTTTATATTATACGTACTATATAAAAACATGAATACAATAACACTTCTAAACTTCTAAATTGATTTGGTTGTCGTATGCCTCCAATGACCTTTTTTTTTTTTAAAAGGCTGGTTAACTAAATTTATTTACTAATTTAACAATAAATATTTTTGAATACTTTATAATTATTTGTTTCTGTTTGGCCCTTGTGCACATGTCTAGATACAATTATTTTACTAAAAGGAGATGTTTATGATTAGTTTGCAGATTTGTATGTATTTACAATATTTACATATTTGTCGCGAATGATAATATTCAAATGGTTCATTTATAGAAATATGTTGCGGAGCTAACTGATTATTTTAAACTATGGTTGATATTACATATTTTTACATATTTGATCTTAAATATACATTTTTACATAATTTACTTATATTATATATTTTTGTTAAATATTCAGCTATTTACAAAATTAGTACTGTATTACCGTTTTATATTATGTGTTGTTATCTTCTCCAGTCCGTTCATGTGCTAATAATATTCACAAGTTGCTTTTTATTTTATCGTTATCGCATATTATTGTATTTCGTCGACGTGGAAAGGTCTTTTAGCCGCTATAAAAACATATTGCGTCTTAATCGACGTCGATTTACTTTTGACAATCTAAAAAAGTATTTGATTGTCAATTGTTTTGTGGACAACAAAAAAGATTAACTCCAATGAATAAATACTTGATTTGAATGTATTTCTAATTAATGTTAATAAAATAATAATCTGTGTGTTGTATAATTTATATTTACGTATCTATACAGTATTTTTATTTTTTTTCTGGCTTATTATAGGCCATTTAGGCCCATTGCCGCTTCCAATATCTCCTTCCACGCTCCTCTATGTGCTTCCAGTTCTTCTCCATTGAATACTCCTAACATTCTGAGGTCTTTTTTAACTCTATCTTCCCATCGTTGTCTAGGCTTACTCCTCGGTCGACTTTTTTCAGGTTTCCATTTCGTAACAGTCAATGTCAGTTGGCCCTCTGCTACCCAAACGTGTCCGCCCATATTATTCTCTAGTTCTTGAATGTGGCCACTATATTGAACTCATTAAATAGAGTAGTAAGCTTTCTGTTTAACTTTATTTCGTATCCTCCTTCATTATTTCTTTTTAGCCTAAATATTCTTCGCAAGTTTTTTCTTTCAAATATTATTAATTTGTTTTCATCAGCTTTGGTAAACGACCATACTCCACAGGCATAAAGAAAAATTGGCCTAACTAGGGTCTTATATAATCTTATTTTTGTTTTTCTCGATAACCTCTTAGATTTAAATAATTGGACTAATGAAAAATTGCACTTGTTTCCCGCCGCGATTCTTCTATGTATTTCTTCGTGGCTATCTGCCTGTGAGTTTATTTTTACTCCTAAGTACTTAAAATTCCGAACTCCTTAAAAGGACGAGTTTTTTTACTGCTATTACGTTTTGTGGATGTTCTCTTCTAAGTATAATCATGCATTTAGTAATCTATACATCAATATACACTTATTTTATAATTTTTTTTCTTTTACATATTTTGTATTTTTAATTTCATATTTGGATAAAAATAAATACATATTTATGTACATATTTTTGAATATTTAATACATATAAATCCGCACCCTACTTATGATAAATACAATTTTTTTTATCGGGGAAGAGGTAAATTTATAAAAAAAAAACAATAATTTAAAAACATTTCATTCCCACAAACATAACCAAATCACGCCTCTGTTTACTAATCGAGTCCCCGAGTATAACCTGGAGTATATTACTTGAGTCCGCGACTAGGAAACCAAAAATATACCGATTAGTGATTGAGTCCGAGGATTATTTCGAGTAAAATATAAAACCAACAATAATTATATGTACATGGAGACGATTACATGGTAACGCTCATAATATAATTTTTATTGGTGAGGTTCACTAACAGATGTGAAACCTACCATTTAAAATGCAATGCTATGTATATTCAGCCCATCCAAACATTTATCAATTTATAAATGTGCAATGCGAAACATATATCAAAATTAGAAGTACTCATATTATTATTACAAGAAATTATAAAAAAAAAATTGAAGAACAGACGCAGCTGTTGCAATCAAAAAAAATAATACGATTTCAATACAATACAATGTTTATCAGTTTTATCATATAAGTAAATTTTTACCGATATAAAAAATGCAATTTTATCATATCTTATATTAATTTAATTATATACAAGTAATATATTTTTATCTATTCATTTATTATTCAGTTCTAAGTAGCCGTATAATTTAACTGTAATATTTTCTTCTAAACCAATCTAAGCTAAATAACTGGTGTTACCGTAAGCTTATTTCAATAAATAATAAATAAAAAAAAAACAATAATTGTGATTGGTAATATTACAATCAAGGTTTATATTTTTGTTCCCCAAAAACACAACCAGTTATGTTAAAAATCGGGATTATTAAAATAGCTAACAACATAAAATAGTATAGAAACTTATGTAAATGAAGAGATACTCAGAATAAACTTTATAGAAATTAAAAAATTTAAGTTAATAATAATACATTTTAAACACCAATAATATATAGAAATTACTATAGAAGAAAAGCCAATAGGAATTTGACATACATCGTTATTAAAACATAAATACGTTCTGATGTATATCAATGACAGAGAAAATAGTTATGTATAATTAATGATTTTTTATTTTGTTTTACTATCTTCTTGAATCGTTCAATTGGAAATTTATTTATAAATACCTTTAGATTATTGATTAAAACAAACAAATATTGTGGTCGTGGATTGACGTTTGGTTTTGGCAGCCACGCCAAATCTGTGTATTGATTTTCATCGAAAGAAGTACCAGTCGTAAGAAATACTTAATACTTATATTTCCTCGGTTGTTGTATACAAGTTTTAAAACCATCATATTAACGATAATATCATATCATAGGGTTTCATCTAATGTATAATCTGTATCTGTTTTTCACTAAAATTATAACTGCAGTTATTATTATTACATTTAAATCCAAAATGTAACTTGTTATTTTATATGAATTAATTATTATTTACAAAAGTGATAGACTATTTATTTATGTTGCCTGTTTAATATGTAACATTCGTGTGCATAAACTTGTGGTGAATGTATGGTGAGTAGTAAATAGTCTTTTGAAAATATCAAAAATACTATTGATGAAATAAATTAATTTCGAAAATTATACAACTGAAAAAAATATTAATTTAATAATATGTTGATCAATATTTTACACAAACCAAAAATATTAAAAACTAGGTAATACATTGTTTAACAATATCAACCGGACTAAAAAAATTCAAAATAATAACACAATAATATAATATATAACCATTATTTTTTCTTACAATCTATAAAATAATATCTAACCATTGTAACCTGTTGTGAATTAAAAACACGATTTAAGTGTCCAATGTACGTTCAAAAATTTAAATAGTGTCGGTTAAATTAAATATCAGAGTAAATTCAGCGTTTTGAACGCCGCGGAATACACCGTGTATAGCCCCGGCCTTAAGGTAATAATATCGTTCATGTTCTCTCGTTGGAATTTTATAATATTATAATTTTTAAATGAATTATGGGTATACCTATATAAAATATAAATATTTAAAAATTCTCATAATTCACTAAAACTAAAGAATGATAATGATATTATCTTTAAGTTAGGTAGTTAGTCAATTTACTTTAATATTTAAGTTAACAACAAACAATTTAAGCTGCTTGACTTACATTTTGGTACCTATGTCATGTTTTAGTTAAGGGGAGACACGTATAAGTATGACATTCTCTTAATATAATCAACATTATTTTATAGTATTCATATTTATTTATATTTATATCTACGTTCCTATCGCGCATATTTTAAATATATATATAATTATATGGTAAGATAGTTCATAAAACGATATTTGTTTGTTCAAAAATACATAGAGATGACAAACAAACCTGAAATGTATGAATAAGTAATAATAATGTAAGGAGGTGGTTAGTTGCAGCAAAACACTATCTAATTATTATATTTTGTTATCAAGTCATAGTGCAAAAAAAGTGTAATATGCACTCCAAAAACCATGTTTGCTTATAAAGTATTTTCAAAAAATAAATTAAATAAAAATATATTGCTTTCCTAGATGTTGAAATACGTGTTTTTTTTTATTATTATTCTCGCAGATAAAACGTCATGGTCTGTATAATAACTAGAAAGTTAAGATGCAACAACATAAAAATGTTATTCTTGTTAATAATAATATATAAAAATTTAAAATTTCATATTAACGAAGTTTATAAAAAAAAGTTTAAGACGCAAAAGTTAAACACCATAATAAAATTATATTATATTATTTACAAGTAGATATTAAAATATTTTATAAGAAATTAAACATGATATAAATCATGTATTTTTTAATTAGCAATCAATTTTTTAAATTATATTGTAGTAAATTGCGTTTTAATTTCAACCTAATAATGATTTCGACAACATTTTTTCAAAATTATTAAATTATCGATATATTATTTTTAAATTATTTTAGTAAAGTTGTTTAACTAAAAAACTGCACTATTATTTTCTATAGTAATTTCATTTGAAATCAAAAAAATATATACTAAATTATTTTTATAATGTCATTATATGAGATCAAAAAATAATAATAATAAATCCGAAGTAACCGTTAGAAGTTAAAGTTCTCGAACCATAACAGCTGAACAATAATTGCAAATAACAATTCTACCCCTCTGTTGTACTCTATAGCGTGTTACAAAGAATTACAAAGTTTATTTTTACTCTCTGGTAAATTGGCTTAAAAGTTAAATGTTACAATCAAAAGGAAACTTGTGTGCCCACCGCGATAAACGATTTCACTCACGTCTTTACGTATATCCTCTTCTTATTCTTTTTTCCACATCTATGCCAATTTATTTGCCGTAACTTTTTTCTTTATTTTTCTTCTTCTTATTATTTTTACAAGACCTTTAGCTTCTTTTTAACTGTTTTGCCGTGTTGTTAGAATGAGTCTTATTTATCTTTAAGCACAAGGAACGTTTTTTTGAGTCATAAAAGAACCATAGTACCTTTTGTCGAAATTCGCTATTCATATGACTACTATTATATTAATTTAAAACTATCTATCTATAGTAGAATAAATATAAAGTAGGTTTTAGGGTTAAATTATAGTGTGTTTATCTAAGATTTAGTTGCTTCTTTATATTTTTAATAGCTAAGTGTTTCCCTGTTTTTATTTTTTTAATGTTTTTATAGATTGTGGTTGTTACACAGAATTGTATAATATAGAAAGATTGGCTGTTGAACATAATAATTGATAGGCCAAACTAAATCCCTAGATTTCAATTTTATTTCTGTATACTTTATTCTGGTTAAATTGTTTTATTTTAATACTTATGCGAAGATTACTCTACTGTATGTTTATGTGCAATTATAAACTCTCTTGATTAAATTATAACAATAGTCGTCAAACTTAACCTTCGTATGACATAATCAAGGGCATCATGAACTATCGATAATATGCACTTTACAAATTATTATAAAATATACCAAAATCCATGTTATTAAAATTGACTAGAAAAAATATTTAAAAGTGTGGTCATTAAATAATTTGTTTTATGGAAGAATATACTATTAAAATTAAAACAACTATTGGTATAATGAAAATACATATTAATATTGATCGCTATCATTGTATTTTATATTTTATTATTATATTAACTGATCCTAAGTATACATTACTAATTCTTCGTACATGAATAATACTTAATTTGTATATGATTAAATTTCCGTATATTTAAATAAATAAATAAACTCAGAGCACGGATGCCAAATAGGTACAGAGTATATTTCATAAGCAGTATTCTATGTAGTTAAGTTCTTCCTTGTATTAAGTTTCCATAAGTAAAGTAAACTTCAGACTCAATATTATTTTAAAAGTATTTAATAGATATTATTGTAAGTATTTTATATCTGTTTTTAAATAATTTAAGCAGAATTTAAATACGTAAATAGAAATAAATAACAGAAAAAATATATGTAACTATAGTCATTATATTAAAAAGATTGAGAAATGGATAGTAGAACAATTTGTTCCCTTGACTGACATAGATTGTAATGTAACTTTTTGAGTAGGTATTAATTATTGCAAAGTTTTAATTTTTATGTATTATTTAATTGTAATTAATATGAGAAAAAAATGGTAGATTGTATATTTTTAAGTCTGAATTTTTGTGTTGAATATCAAGAAAATAAATAATCATCGCTGGCTAACCATGTGATACTGTAGCTTTGTTGATAAATCAGTATAGTTGAGTATGACAAGAAGTTTATTTTTAAAAGTATTTAGTTAAAATGAAAGACAATCCCTATCTTTTTCTAGCGATCAATGATATGCAGGGTGAAAATGTGTTTGTCATGGTTAAGGAATAAAGGATATATGTATATGCAAACATATATAGTAAACAATGACAAATATATACTATATACATAATAAATCCCTATTTTAATACGATATAAATGAAAAAAAAATAAAAAATCTAAATAAGTATTATTAAAGTTAATATTTTAAAATTAAATATAAATACAAACAAAATACCAAAAGTTATTTAAATATATTAAAATTAACAATATATATCATAACTACGATATGCACATTTATTACTATAAACATCATTGTAGGATGTATTAATTTTTTGTCTGTGATAAATGAAAAAAACCCAAAAATTAAATATAATTTTAAAAATTAAAAAAGTGGACAGGTTGGTACCACTTTTCTGTACAGTAGGTGTCAAGTAGATCACTTAAATAGATGTGTTGAATTTAAATTAAATTATATACCGTTATAAAAAAAAAAAAATAATGATAATAATAATAATATAATCGATTCTGTCAAATAGTGGTTTTGCATAAGTACTTTTAAGTTTTTCTATAGTTATTTTTTGGTCCAGGTTATTTAAAAAAAAAATAAGCAATTTTTAATTGTTGAACCCACATTGTACCAACTTGACCCATTTAGCCATTATAAATTACTTCCAAACTTAAATTTTAAGCATTTTTACTGCCCAAAAAAGTATTAACTGTCACAAAATTAAAGAAATTTAATATAAAAAAACATACACATCACAAATAAGTATGATATAAAAACAATAGATTTATTGTTCCGCTCAAGATCTAAAATCATTAAAGTAATAGTATATTTGTTTCAAATTAATTATTAAAATGTATTGAAATTCTTCAAGTTAAATTAAAAATTTTAAATAAATAACTCATTTATTAAATTTGTAAATAACTAGTTTCCAAAGTTATCTTTTAATAACTACAAAAATTAGAAAAATTAGCTATTAAAATATAATTTTAAGTTTCTTTAACCATCAGTTCATTAATTTCAACAAAAGTCTATAAAATATTAAGATATACTTTTTTATTTTATTAATTTTAAAAATATATTTTAATTTTTAATTTATAAAATACTGGAAGCATTGGTAAAGACTCTACTTAATAGCTAATGCTCAATGAAAATGTTTTCGTGAACTAAAAACAATATTTACCGACGTATTTTTCCTATCAATAAAATTCAAGATTTCAAAATCAAATAAATGTAATACATTTATATTTTCAATCTTATAAATTTGGATTATTATTATATCGTCTATTATGAAAAAATTTAGAATAAGTTGTCATGTAAAAAAATTATACTCCTTTAAAAATTTTAAAGGTTTATACTTTATTGATTATAATATCTCGCATAATTAATAATTAATAATTATTAACCCATTTAAGTCCAAAAAGCATTCAATCGTTAAATAAATATAAAAAAGTTGTGCAGTTCTTTTTAATGGTCATTGATTTTGAACGTATTTGTTTTCAACCCTTTATGGTAGTTATTTATTTATGCAGGTTAATATATTTCTTAAATTTTGAAAATATGGTCATCAATCATAATATAATATTATTTTGAAATGAATACGATAAAACTAATAATTAGTAATTTATGTGTTTACTTTTTAAAATAACTTCTAATCTAAAATCCTGAGATTAATTTGATTTAAGTTTTAAACTACTCGTGACTATTCATATTAATAATTCAATTTAATTTTTCATAACAACTAAAAGATGTCATTCTTTAGTTTTTCCTATTGATAAATCGATTAGTAATAATCTTATGTGCTTAATGATTTTCAGCTTTGATATTTTTAAAATTATATAATTTCATATCCATAAAAATCGTTAAATAACAATTAAAAAAATAAAATAATTATGGTTATTAAACTATGGATTACAATAAAAACATTCGTAGAAACTGGTGTTACAATAGATATTACTGATTCTTAAAGTAGCATTAACTAAAGAAAATCTTCTACCAAAAACTATCCTAAATATTTTGTAGATTTATCCTATTTTTACAACAAAAACCTACTGTGTAGAATTGCTCCAATCAGTATTTAAAAACTCTTAAGAGGATGTTAGCTTACTATTTATTATCTCTCTCTAACCCACGCATAACATAGCAAATTTTATACATTCACAATAATGACTATAACTATATTCATTTCTCAAATTAGAGTGAAATTACTTTTTATAAAATTTAAAGTTAAGAACATTATCTAGGGCATCTCATAAGTGTTTTATTATATTTTAATTTTTAAGCCAGTTATGAGTATTTTAAAATTTTAAATTGTTTATACATCTTAAAAAACGTAAAATTTGCTATGTTGCGAGTGGGTTAGAGAGAGATAGCAAATAGTACGCTGACATCCTCTTAATGGAGTCAAAATAAAGGCACCAACTATAATTTTTGACGATTTTTCAATAGCTTAATTCATTTTTAATATTCCTGATCTGGATGTTAATACTTTAATGGTTTATCAATCTATTTTATACATACATATTATGCTATTTATTTATTTTTATTTTATAATTATAATTAGCATTATTCATTGAATTATATACTTAGTTATATAAATAAGTTTTTTAATATAGAATGTTTAATTACTTGTTATTAGTAATATATATATATATATTATGCTATGAGCTTATTATTATTTACTAACAAATGTTTATAATGTTAGCAAAAATTCACATCATCGAAAAATTATGAAATAATAATTATTTTTAAAATATAAAATGCACGATGTATTAAATAACAATATAAAATTATTTTTAGATTTAATAAAGTCAATTTATTGCAATGCACACTGCGTGGTCCGTTTTTTATCGACCGGACCCGACTGATACATTTTAACAAAGATCAGAACCGTACCGATAAAAGAAAAATGAAACCAAGCTGGAACGAACAGGACCGTATTATTTATTAAGAATTAGAAAATAACGAATAACAGAATGCAGTAAGTACTAAGTATTACAAATATATGTAATTATTTCTTGTATGTACTGTGAATATTTAATTTAATATAATTACTTACCAAAAGGTGAATATCAATGATTTTATAGGAAGTTACAAAAGTCTTACAGTCATAGTGACTCCACGTATAATTTTCAAATTATTATGAACGCTCATAATTTTTTAAATAAATTGACCATAATGGGCACAATGTATACGTTTGGAAACAATATAGAAAATATATAATGCATGTGATTTTGTAATAACGCGTTTTTTTTTATATATCGATAATGAATAATATGTACTTATGAATATTATATCAACAATAAGAACATACAGAAACGTGAAGAACTATTTTGGTATCTCAAAACATTATTATAAGTTAAAACAACAAATACCTATCATATTATTTATTTTTCCACATAATATAAATATGTAAAATTATACTATACGTGTTATATTATAATATATAGATTATGTGTATACGACTAATTATTATTGCACAAAGTTCTTATCAATTGGTCACATTTTGAATTCCACCATATAAATAATATTATGTATTCGTATAATTCTAAATAAAATTAAAGGTTAAATAGATTATATCTTGAATTATTTTTGCACTAAACATATTTACAATTATTGCGTATTGAATTCCGTTTTACCACGGCCTAAATATTACATCTAATTTCAGGGAACACACTTATTAATTTATCTGTTACCTTTGGTTTTTGACAGATTTATACAGCAAAAAAAACCTGTGGAGGTTGTAAGTTGTAACTTCCAAAATTTCACCTCAATTATGTACCAGTTACCTTGCAAATTAATACTATTTATATGATACGGGTACTAAAAATACAAAAATTAAATACAAGTATAATTTCAAAATATTTTAAATTGTGTTTAAATTCCTAAATGTTTGTTATTACATATTTCTGCAATCAAAACTAAAAACGTGTTATAAAACTTGAGACACACATTTGTGATTCAGGGGACACACTTTGATTTTCAGGGGACGCAGTATTTTAGCCCCTGCATTTTACTTAAATTGTAAATATACTAATTTCAAAATATATTCTTAAAAATTTACATATGTATATAAAATGTTAAATTATTCTTTTGCACGTATACTACTAATATTTATTTAGTACACATATATTCAATACAATTTATTTACATAAAGGCTGGATTTATGTAACATATATTTGTTGCGCTTTGACTATGAGTATATAATAATACCTTACAATATTAAATGATGATGAAACTATAACGCTAACTCGTTTATAGACTACTTTTTCAAAGTGTGGAGAAACTTTTTGGTGCCAAATTATGTTTTCTCGTACAACTGTCGCCAAAATGTTTTTAAGAGAGAGTATTAATATCAAGAAGTTTATTATAAATTTTAGACAAGGAATATTAATCTATTTTACAACATGTGTGCATAATATCAAAGCATTAAAAAGTCCATTAAATGCATAAATACGTATTTTTTATAAAATTGTATTTTATCAAAAAACTAAGTTGCACATACATAATATAAATTGTCCATGTAAACATTTAGCTCCAGGGTTAATAATAACGTAATTTAAATACAATAATATAAAACGACAATGTCAATTATCTTAGCGTGATACTTTTGAATAAATCATAAAACAAACTAACTTCTTAATAAACTAAAATCGTTTATTATTTTTATAATGTTATGTTATTATTTTCGTTTATAATGGCCTTATTATGGAGTAATTATATGATTCCAATATTATTATTTGTAAAAACGTTTTGATAAAATATTATCGTACTTATAGGGCATGCAACAATTAGAGTTCATGTCTCAAAGATACACGATTCCAAGTCCATGAATTTCGAAAAATTAACCAACACGTAGGTTAAAATAATATTGCTACAATGACGTAGGTACAACAAAAAATACCATTGCCGGTATGTGGTAAGATTATGAGCCGTAAACGTGCGTTTTTATATTGCATGCAAGTTAATTCTGTTACTTGCCGTAGTGATAACGATTGACGTTCACGACGTTATAATAATATCATAATATTATTCGCAATAGGTACGCCGTAAATGCGAACGAGCACGTATAGTTGCTGTCCAGTACACCGTAAAAATTATCCTACTGGCAGATATCATTGATTACGTACTGGCTTACCTTTTTATACGATAGTAGTGATTTATTTGGCTGGATTTTAAAATACCTGCCATTTGGACTATATTTGCGAGTATATCAATAATAATTAGCAATAATAATAGCAATAATTTATAGTATTGTTATGACAGCGGTTATGGTGTAGGTGCACAATCTTAACTTAACGACTGGTTGGTAGTCGGAAATGTATTTATAAAAAAAAAACATTGAGTTTTTATTGGTATTAACTGTTAGGATTTCCAGACATATATTGATAAGTTCATGTATAAGACTTTGACATACGTATTAGGAGGTTGTTGATTTTTTTCTATCTAACTTTGGTTTAATACAATAAAACAGATTTTTTTTACCGCATTAAACGACCTTTTGCATCCTGACGTATTTGTCATACAAAGCCCACTATTTAATTACACCTATAATGTATGCAGTTTCATTATTTTTTTTGTCCTCTGGTGTTTATTTCCAGACATTAAAGTGTTGAAAACTAGACATATTAGTTTATTTTTCAGATGTCATTATTTCAATTATTTAGATTTTAGACCAACGTAGAACAAAATATATTCGTATTAAATTCTCCTCGTTTATAAACGCTAATTATTTTAGTATCGTAGTATTTCAACATTGTGCGTAGTTTTATAACGATCATTCGAAGAAACTATATTTAAAAATTATTATAACGTATTTGCATTAATTGAAACTAATTAAAAAAGATAAATAAATAATAAATAAATGTACATTTTAATTTAAGTTTGATTTTCGATCATTTTCATCTTTGAAGCGGATAACTTGATCTGAACGATAAATAACTTTTTAAATGAATTGCATAAAATCAAATAATAAAAACAGAAACAAGTGACGACGTACGTCTCGATTTAATTTTCATAATATATGGAGCTAACAACGATTTACAATGTACAATTTTCTGAGAAATTGAATTCCTTTCTCAGATATGAATTAATGCATCAACCAGCACTACGGTAATTAGATTATTAGTAAGAAATGGAATCATTTAAAATCCGTTCTAATTACGTCAACAAACTTAATGTTAACTTATAATTATAAATACACGAGTGTTTATATTTTTTTTAGTTATAGACTAAATCGAAATGCACGTTTCGAAGTTTGGTCACCTAATTAAATACTATTTTAAAAATAGTAGGTCAATAAAAGGTCAACATTAAAAAAATCAAATGTTAAGACGTTTTTACTTAACTATTGAGTAAAAACGCATAGTGGAAATTGCACTTGCCTAATGAAAAATATAAATAAAACTTTTTAACGGTAACATACTATATAAAATAGCATCAAAACCTTTTTTAACATATAAAAAATATGAATAACATTTATAGGGTTACAACCGTAAACACACCATATGCAACAAAAAAAAGGGTAGGCAAGTGGGTATCGCTCTTCTGTATAGTAGAGATTGAGAGTAGGTCACTATAATGGATTTGTTAAATTTGAATGCAATGACATGCATCATTGCATACGAAAAACGATTCTGAACGGAGATGATTTATCAGTGTAGGGTAATTAGTGGGATAATTATATTATTATCTATATTTCAATTGTAATCTATCGTTATATTACGCGATTTCGTAAAAAATTAAATTTCATATGCTCATAAAATGTTTTTTATATTGACTCTTGAATTGTTTTTTACAGCTATTTGAAGAAAAATTTATGGAGAACTCATCATTAGATTTTTTAACCTTAGATATAAATTACAAAAATGTTATGAATTTTAAACTTAAAAGTTCTTTGCAAATTTTCACAATTTTGACATATTCCGTACACATTTGAGCTTTAAATGGTTATAAACAAAAATTGTGACAAACAATTTTTGATTTTTTTTTTTTACTACGATAAGTAAAACTTATTATAAATCTTGTATTCAATTTTAAAGATTTTTTGGATTACTAATTTTTTTTTATGGTCATTTCAAAAAAAAAAAAAACTTAGTAAAATTGAAAATTTCAATTTTTTATAAATAGTTTTAAAAAAGTCAAAATATTTAAAAATTTAATCATAAACAAATGATACCAATATAAATATTTCGTGAAAATTTCAAGTATTCACAATGATTAATTTTTGTGTTACAGCAAAATATAAAAATCGATTTTGTCAAAAACTGATTATACGTATAAATTCCTGTTTTTCCGTTACTTCTTAGGGTTTTTCCTGACGCTTTTGAAAACTACTGATATTTTTTTACTTTTGATCCCCCAAAGTACTAACTAGATGTATTTTTCTTTTCAAAGGAGAGCTGAAGTCAAAATCAAAGCACTATTTCTACTCTAAAACGTGGTGACAGACACAAAAATAAATAATAAAAAAAAAACACACATCATTGTAAATCTCTTCGTTCAGAATCTAAAATAAATGTTCTATTTTTATTTGTTATAATCAAACTAACACCTATATAAATTAAATGAAGAAATCTTTATTCTCATTGCGCCAAAAGTTTATAATCGGGACATTTAGGGCTTCAATGGCGGTTCATATTCTACATAGATATTAAATATTATTATACAGAATAATAAATTGTTGTATGATATTATTATAAGTTTTAACCTTTTGGTTTACTATCAATAATAATAGTAATGATAAATGTTCGAGTATCGTCGATATTAATAAACAACTTTAAATACAAGTTAATATTATTATGTTTTTTTTTTTTGTGATACACTGTGGACGCAGAAAAGTAAATTCACAAAAAATAAAACAACCCTATTAATATCCTCTATTTGATATATAATATTTATAATAATATGGTTTATGGACTCTATGTATATATAATTTATAATTTTTTATCTTTATTTGTACTATATATGTAAATTTATGAAAATAAATATATTGAAAATGAATACTTTAAGTTTCTAAAACAACTCTGTGATTTAATGGTTTTTTATTATTATTATTTTTGGTTATCAAATAAAACCATAAAATCAACAAAAAGAAAAGTTGTTTACGAGTTTAAACAATTTTCATATGTTTTAAGGATCATCTACGTGTAATGTTTATAAACCAAAATGTGTATAAGTAACATTTTTGACTTTGAAGTGTTATTTTTATAGTTTTTTTATGCTATTTTGATATGACACATGATGTTATTTAGATTTATGTGCACTGTATCTTTTGACAATGCGAACAGTCATGCAATTTATTCATTCATCCGGTTATTCCAGTTAATAAAATTTCCGTTAATAAAATATTGACAATTTATATGAGATTTAAAACAGGTAAATTAAGTGCAAACACATTTAAATGTATTCAGAACCATGCCATTCAATGTGCACCAGCTAGAAAATAGATCTAAGTTATGTTGTAGGGAAGTTGAATCACTGGGAAAATTGATTGACATATATAATTTCATTTTATATTTTTATCATTAGCATATAGTAAAAACTTACATGATTTAAAACAATTATTTAGATCACTTATAAACAAAATAAAAATCAAGGTTATAAACGGCCCTCACTGTGGGACTCCTGACGTGATCTTAATTGATTTGGAGAATGAGTTATGGATATTCACTGATTGAGAACGACCACTTAAGTATGAAGAAAACCAAGATAAAAGTGGATCTCTTACACTCAATTTACCTCATTTCGCTAGAAGAAGTCTGTGGTCTATATTGACAAATGCTTTATGGAGGTCTGTGTAGATAGAATCAACCTAATCACATGATAAAACGATATAAACCTAATATGAATAAAATACTAAGATATTTTTTACTGAAGATTTAGCGCGACGAAAACCATGTTGTTCACTAATAAGAACATTAGAAAATAAATGCATCAATTTAGGTTCGATGATTTTTTCAAAGTGTTTTGGGATAATGTTTATTTTTGAAATTGGCCTGCAAGTTTGTGACCGATGATCTATCACCAGATTTATAATACATCAAACACTTGAATAATTTAAAAGTTAGATATTATTTTGATGCATTGTCAATACTGATTAAAATATTTAGTATAATTACAATTTCATATAAAGCATACTTTAATGAATTATAATTTAACTATATGTAATATATTATATTGTCTGATACTTACTTTAACTTAGTTTTTTATTTCTATTACAGAATAGATTTATTATAAAAAAAAAAATTAATAGTATGTTTTTGGTTATTGATTATAATTAATAACCATTATAAATAATTTTTAATTTACGATTTTACGAGTGTTAATAATTATCAAATGTATTAACTTAAAAACATTTTACGAAAAAAATATTTAATATTACAGAATTTACAATATTTATAAAATATTTTAGTAAATAGAAAACAAAAATTTCCAGCATTAATTTATCAATTTTTTAAAATTTTTTTAAATAGTTGGTTCAAAATAATTTTTTTAATGACAAACAATAGTAATACAACATTTATTTCATATTAGTGAATTTATGTTAAATTGCTTAATTCACTCGAATAATTATACTTATTTGAATATCTGTATGAATATATGATACACCGGTACATACCTAATATTATAATTATAATGAACGTGTTCAAATTTGAATAATTATGTATGTGAGATAAAAATTGTTTGTTTGTTTGTTGTTTTAAAAGCTTCAGACTTTAAAAAAAAAAAAATGTGGAACAATTGTTTTAATTAAATACATTATTGGGACAAGAATAGTATACTATAAGTGTAATTTATATTAATTTTAATATAAAAAAAAAAGAAAATAAATATACACGTTTAAAAATAAAAATATTTTCTATTTAGAGTGAAAAACTATTCATTATTTTTATTAGTTACTCAAATAATAATACAAATAAATTCATAATTTATCAAAGTTGATAAATAGTCATTGATATAATATATAATATATAAGCCATATTATGGTTTTTATATTTATATTACGTCCAATTATTTATTTGTTGTTTTCATGTTTTTGGCCACTTCCCAATAAACTCGTGTTGGTCAGCTTTTGTCCTTTGATTATTGTGTGACTTTATGTATAGTAATTTCTTGTTATCAAACATGCTAGCTATGTGGTAACCTTATAAACATGTTTGGCAAACAAAATACAAAAAATATAACTGTCTGTAAACAATTGTTTATATTTCAACCAATCGTGTTAAAGTTTTTCAAACACTGTTCTGTTTTAGTTGCAAATAAATAACAGCTAATAAGTAAAAACAGTGTTATAAAAGAGAGAAAATATGAATTCAACCTAATAATTCAATGTTATAATAATTGTGTTGATTTACTTAGTATAAAAGCTAAATTAGTTAAAGCTTAGGCAATTATTTAATTTAAAATAACAACAAAACTAGATTCTTCTTCTACTTCACTGTTCTAACCAAAAATACAAACTATACTACATGCCGAACCTTGCCCCCAACTATGTCCCGCTCCGCCACCTCATTTTTATTCATGAGCTATTTTTGAATCATTTTCTATTATTTTTATCTAGTTGTTCTTTAGTTTTACTTTCCACTATATCATTCTTCACCTAAAAAAAAATACTATAAGTGGTTAAATCTCTTATAAATTAGATAAAAAAAATTGTCCTTTACATTTAAATCTTAAATTAAAATGTATTATGCTACATTAAAAATTATAACAGATAAATTATCAGTAATAATTTTATTTGATTTAACGTTTAAAAAAATAAATTATGTTCTTCAAAACTTTACAACATTAATCAGTAGTTAATATTTGTAAAATATTATAAAAGCATAATTTACTTAAAATATAAAATACAATATTATCTATCGAACATCGTTTTTCGTTTATACAAATTTTCACTCCATTCTTATTCGAGTATAATTATTTCACTGACTCTATTACTAGCTGTGTTTATGGCTCTTAATGTTAAGAAACTTGACATTTTCCTAAAATGTTTATGTTATATAGAATAATTTTCAAAATAATAATTTTTGATCTATTTAATATAGATATTTAAATTTTTTTTTGGTTTATTTCTATAAATAACAATAAACATTATAAAAAGTGATAACATTTTTAAAAATTTAAAACAAAATAGCACATATTATTTTGTTATTCAAAAATGTGATCTACTTACCATATTAATAATAGTAAAATAAAGGACTGATTTTTATACCATAAACCATATCATGAAATATGTTTTATTCACATAGGGTGATAGATCATTTCCGCTTTGAATCGGTTTTTGTATACAATAATCTATATAATTTAATTTAAATTTAAATTTAATTTATCTATTACAATAAATAACTTGCAATATAACGTGCAACAGAGCAGTGCCTACCTGTCCACATTTTTTTGCTTTTAAATTTAAAAGAACTTTATTTATTTAAAGTATTTCCAAGGCGAATGCACCCTACAGACATAGTATTTTTAGTTCTTTTTAATACATAGAAAATAAAATATATTAAACCTTAACTTTACACAAAAATTACCATGTTGTTATAAATAATTAGGAAGGAAAGCATTTTGTTTCATTAATTAACTCAAAATATTTTAATGAATATAATTTTTAAAGAATAAATAATATGTAAAATTTTAAGATCAAATAAGATCATAAGTAAATAATAATAAACATAAAAATAGAATAGAGTTAATTATATTTTATATAAAGTTTAATTTGCCAATATTTTTGTACGAAAATCAAATTTAGTTATTTTGTCATAATGAATACTCAAAATAAAATGTGAATACATTTAATTTGAGCTTAAATTAAACATATCCAAATATTTATATTTTAATAATTTATATACATAAATATATTTTTATTATTATTTATTTTTTTTTTTTTTTATTACTTTTCAGTTTACAACTATTATAACATGTATATTGTATATATGCATCAAGAAAATATTACGACTCATATAATAAAGATAACAAAAATAGAATAATAAAATATACAGATAATAATAATGCTATAGTAATATGGGAAATTAAATAGACCTAATTATTATTAGGAAGATATTGAAACACAAGTATCGGTACAATATTTTAAATATTAGTGAAGGTATTTAGTATAACCTTGGATAAAGTTATAAATATTATAATGAGTAAAAAATTGTGCGGAAATAGTTATGGATATATAGTAACTTTAGCGATTAATTAAATTATTATTATTAGAGTGTAATAAGTGGACTGATTAGAGAATTGAGATTAGTGATGAAATTGGATAATGTAACAGAAATATTATGTGTAGAAAAATCCTAACCACAGCCGACTTCCGCTAAAGATTTTGCTCTAAATTGAGAGTGTGACTCCAGAATTTTGGCTGGAGGTGCTTTTTAATAGCGTTTTTAGAGCTCTTTTGAAAACTGTGTAGCCCCTGTAGTTGATAGTATGGTTCTTGTCGAAAAGTTCACATTTAACAAGACTATTCCGGTGCTTGGTACACTCGTTGATATGATGTTCCACTCTATATTTGATGCATCGGTTACAATAATTTTGTGTGTGACCAAATTGTAGAAGACTACAGCTCTTTTGTGAGGTTTTTCGATAACAAGCACTTTGGTATTTAGCAAAGATTTAATATTATGAATATCTTCGTTATTTCATTTTGAGTAAATCTCCACAAAAAATGGTAAGAGATAGCGTTTATTTTTATCTTTGGCGTTATAAATGTGTTTTACTCGATGTTCCTCATCGGAGATGTCGGTACTTAAGAAAGAAGTGTGTACATTTCTTATGGCGACCCTGTAAAGGTGTTGGAAGTGAGATGAAAATGAATGAAACCTGGCATTAGTTTCATTTAAATGAAGGATAATCTTATTAAAGCTATTTCAACCCGAAGGTTGAACGATGAGATGAGAGGGCGAACACTTGCAAGTAAAACCGTTTGGGTCGGTAGACGGTAATACTTATCAAAATGGAATTTATGTAGATTGGTGGAGCTGGAGAATATATATTCTGAACGGTGTGAGGTGACTTAGTGAGGTCGACATTAGAGCTGTTTGAAGGTGTAGAAATATCGTTATTTTCACAGTTATGATTATATTGGTAAGAACTGCAAACTTGTTTAGTGTAACGAAAAATTTCGATTTTTTATCATTCTTCCTAGGTGATAAAGATAAATTTGATAAATTACGTTTTGAGGTGCTGTGAACACTTGGCGAATCAGTACCAATATTCTGAGATTTATTTTCTAGAGACACTATTAGTTGGTATCGATCGATAGTATGTTAGACTGAAATAGACAACGCGAGCACTGCAGCGATAACGAAGTGAGATAATACGACATACATGTGTTCATGTTTAACGTTACGGTCGAACTGTGATACATAAATATAAATCCATACTTCTTATATTCTTATAATTATATGCTTTATATTTTATATATATATAGAATGTCATCAAACATTAATACTGGATAATTTTACACATTCTTTGTCTTATGTATGGAAATTAACATTTTTATTTATTGAATATTAAAGTGAATTATATAAATTTAACGAAATTTTGTTTTTGTATTTCAATATAATAGTTATACACTTTATACACTTTATTTAAAACAATAATACATGAACATAAGAAAAATCTTGCACTTTCTAACATATCATTTTATTATTTTGTATCTTAAGAGTTTACTATAGAATTGATTACGAGGTAATAGATAGTTGTCTATCCTTTGTGGTTTTTATATTATGTAATGCCAAAAATATCGTTCATTTTTTGCTTTTGGATTCTAATTTATAGTACTTAATATTTAAATTATCCGTATAAATATAAAAGTCCTAATTCGTTCTCTAATTATTCATCCAATGACGATGATAAATAGCATAGCATTGATATTGACTTCTGGTTAACATTTAATATGTATAAAGTGAGACTTGATACAGTACCTGCAGTCGTACACAGTAATGTAATAAATAACCATTCAAAGTTTGTGGTTTAACGCATTTGCTATAAGTATTAAATACAGTTATCATGGTGTGGATGTTCTAGTTAGAGTGTGAGACTACGATCGATGTTAGATGAAAAGATAAAATATTAATTTTGAAATTCTTATGTCAAAATATTTTAGCTCGTAAATTTAAGTTATTAAACTATATTGCTGCTTTAGTATTACATGACATTTTTAAAGAAAAAAATATTTCTTACTGAGCAAAAAACAAAAAAAAATAGCAGATAATAATTTATGATATAGGTAATGATGCAGTTATAGAGCAATCGAGAATATATTTTAAATTTTAACTCACACTTTAAAATTCATTAAGTACTATTTGACAGCGAATAAAGTTTATGAATCGGCAAAATTGTAAAATACTCAGACAATTGGTTATGTTAGAATAAAATGTATAATAAAAACAACAATAACCATCAATAATCACGGTATATCGTCGATTTGTGTATTATACATAAAATATTCATATATTGCTCGGTTAAAGACATTTAATCTTACTACCGAGCTACACTCAATATATCATAATAGTACTATAATAAGTGTATAGTGTGCGTCATTATAATATGCATGTATACATGTGTTCCATATATTTTACTTTTAAGAAAATAATGTACAATATCAAGTATTATAATAATAATATAGCATTGTCGTCAGTTTTATTTTATATTGATGCGACGAACCATCACCATGACCACCGCTTCCGCCACCGTCTGTGACACAAGCTCACATTGTCGTTGCACTGCAGATATATATATATATATATATTTTTTTACCTCAGCTATATATTAGAGAATGCATTGTTGTATTACATTTTATACGACAATCGTATAGTAATAATCCGGTAATAATATTATATAGTATATAACAATAGCAGCGGTGCGTGTAAGACGTGATAACAAGTTGCAGTGAAACGTGTGTACCGTAACTACATACGTCATTATTACGGCCCCAATACGAGTATATATGATATATATACATATTATATAATATAGGCTGATAATATAAGCGTTTAATCGTAGCAACAGTAGCAGCTGAAGTATTTTTCGTCGAAGAACTCGCGAGAGCGCATCATACATACCCTAAGACGCCCACACACACCCATGTGCACGCATAAGTGTCAAGTCTGGGCGACAGCAACGGCACTATACGATCGTGACCGGAATCCTCGCGATCCGGAACTGGCTTCTTTTCACGGGGTATGCTTGTCACATACAATACGTTACACGGCAGCGGCGTCAGTGGGTGGCTTGATTTTTATTTCTATTATTTTTTTTCAATTTCTATTCGATTTATTATTATATAATATGTAGTTTTTATTTTGAAAGAGACCTCCTTAAGTACGCTGCTGTACACGAATACGACTATTGAACACGATTATATTTTATTGTTATTACTTGTACATTATAATAATATTATACAATACTAAAACTACACGTTTACTTACTTACGCTTTTAAAATATAGAGATTTTTCCCTTCCCTGTATCCGATGGAGTGCGATACCAACGAAAGCCAAAATATAAGTATAATATAGTTATTTTATTCTATTCTGGTCACCGTAATTGAATACGGCTCAATAATAATAAAATATACAATAATACTGCAAATTACAAACGATACCTATATGTTGAATTGGGGCTACAGAAATACTACATTAACTAAGGTTCAAGAATCATTTTATTTTATTTTATAGTACAAAAAGGTGACGATTACCTGTTTCTTCATGCTCTGGTAGTTTCATAAAATATTTCAAAGACAACAATATCAATTGGTTATCATACATCCGCAACTTGAAACACCAAGGTTTTTCTAAGTGCTATATCTAAAAATTATTTTCTAACAAAGCAGGGAATGTATAGATTTTCTATACAAATATTATAAATTTATATGCATTACGTTTTTTTCAACTCAGTGTACAGTACCTTTTTATACAAATAATATGTCAATTTATTATATTTTCTATAATTAGTTTTCATAAAACATTTTAAAAAAATAGGCAAGTGGACACTGCTCTGTGCTGTAAATTTGGTGCTGAATGGATCACTTTGATGGGCGTGTTAAATTAAAATTCAATAATGTATCATTGTATACGAAAAACGATTATAAGTTGAAACGGTCTGTCAGTTTACTAAGTGATATAGTAACTATATTTCGTAATTTATTTTCTTTAATATAGCTAGTAAGGTAATTTATTTTATTTTTAGTATAATAGTAAGTTGATATAATTTTTTCTTGGATAATGAAGAATTTAATTATTATAATAATATACATTTATACTAAATTATAAAAAATTTTAAAATCCGAAATTTAATTAATTTGTTTAAATATCATAAAACACCAAACATAAATTCATAATATAATTAGGTATTATCTTAAAAGAAATCAAATATGTAATTTCGTATAGTAAAATCGTGTTAATATAATATACAAAAAAGTTTTGAGTTTCCATGAATAATGTTTTTAAATTATAACAATATAATTAATATCGTTTAAATAATTAATTTTTTTTCAAATTTTTACTTAAAATGTCTATAAATATAAATATATATACATATATATTTTTAAATTTTAATGTTTCATTTTATAGTTTTATTGTAAGAACTACTTGTAATGAAACGTTTATTAAATTTTCAAAACTTAGGTATAAAAAGAACAAGTTTTATAAATTTTTAACTACTTAACAATTTTTCGTGATTTTAACGAATTTTACTAAAACTTTAAATTCAAATATGTATAAAAAAATTATATCATAAAAACGAACCTATAAATAGCTCAAAATAAGTTCAACATTTTTGAAAATATTATTAAATAACTAAGATGATAATATAACGATTTTATAAACATTTAAAATATATATTGTTATTCGTTATTGATTTAACACGATAGTAAGTTATTATAATTATGAAAAGTTATGAGATAAAATTAGAAATACCAATAATTTTTAGCTGCTGAAATCGTTGAACAACTATCAACATAATTATCCGTATTTGGATGTTTTTCTTTTGTTTTTTATTATATTTTCTTTTTTTTTTTAGGGGGGATTGGTTTTGAATAACATCATGATAATGCTTTATGTGTCGTATCACACAATAATCAGAATGTCACCCAGCCATAAAATTTATACGAGTACATTTCAAAAATCAAAATATTTTGAAAATTATACATGTATATACAACTATCATATTAAAATCATAGCACAAATACTTGATGAGAATTTCTATTTTCTATGATTATTCGTTTTTGAATAATAAAAAAATAAAAAAAATTAAGTTAGTCAATATCTAGTTTTTTTTTATCGTGAACAACAAGAATACGTATATATAATGTGTATTAATTTATAACAATAAATCTAATTATCTAATTAAGCAGAAATTTCTTGATAAAAAAAACACTGAGAATTTTTACCTCATTAAAATACAAACTAAATCCAATTGTCTATCTCAAGCTACTCTTAAAGTTTAAAATTATAATAAAAAATTAAAACACAGCTTTTAGATAAAAGCTATTAAACGTTTTATGAGTTTAAGTTTTGAATAGTGATGGACTCAATCGTATCATAAAATTGTTTGATATTTCTATGAGCTTAGTAGTATAAGTCTAGTTACAAAATTTCAAATTTTGTTGATATTGTAGATTAAGTTTAAATTGTATACTAAATAACTTCCATTTGATATTATGGGTATTTTGTACCTTAAAATATATTATAATGTTATCACATATTTATTACAATTTCAAAACAATACTGTGTACAAAATGGAAAATTAGATTGAAAACCAAAAACTTTCTAGTTGCATGTATTTAAAATAACGAACACAACAATACGCTGTTATTTCATGTTATTGTATTTTGTATATTATGTTCTAAATAGATAATGTATTTATTTTTTAAAAAATTTTCGAATATTAGTTGTAAAAATTATCAAACGTTTTTTATGCATCCATAACAAATCAGATATTAATATTGTTGGACATACATTACTTATGTTGGAATTATTTGTATGGATCACCTATTCATACATTTATGCAATTATACCTAGTAAATATTACTTAATCATCATATAATACACGTCTACCTTATTTTAAAATTATCGTTATAACAGTTTATTATTCGATTAGTGTCGACAAACCCCATGTTATAGTTACAGAAAATGTTTTGGGTGAGTTTTGGTGGTATCTTTATAAACTAATACTAATGACTAGTTTTGAGTTTTAAATTTATAGATAGTAATTTTATTAGTATAGTTATAATTACAATATTATTAATTATGTTATTTATTTTTTACAAATACATATAGAATAAAATATTATCATAATATATAATGGACCCCACTGAGCTGCCTCGTGAATAGTATATATTATTTAAAATATACGAAATATTGAAGGTATAGTGCATACTATGCACTTATTGTGTGTAGACAAGATAACTAATATATACCTACTCATAAAATAATTTATTTCATAATATATGCAGTACCTCGATTTAAGGTTAATCTGTTTAGAATAGCGTGTATTATTTTTTTTTTTTTAATAATTTAGTTTTCACATTTTTCTTATAATATTGTAGCTTTATTTGTTTTAATCACTGTCTACTTATTAGTTATTATATTTATTTTATTTTAACACAATTATTTAAACGAAAAAAAATCAGCGAAAAAATATAGAAATTGAATGTGTACGAAAACAGTAAATTATAGATCATGAAGAATTATGTTACCTTATTTGATTACAAAATAACAGTTATTCATTAATTGTTATTAGTTTTTTTAATGTTGTGAATAAAATAATATCTTAATTTGTGGTTATACTAATATTAATACATTATATCTAAACATAATATTGTTGAAATGGGTGAATAGACCTATGGTAAATAATATGCAATAAGTGTTTCAAGCAACATTTCATACATGTTTAGTTTATCCGTAGTGCTGCACCTAACCAATTTCATTAATATATTATTTTATAAATATGTGAAGATATTCGGGGACGTAGAAACAAAGCTACCTGGTATCAATAGTGAGCGTCTGTAGAAAGTTTATAGTTTTGTAATACAACTAAAAACGTATCTCATCAACTTAGCTGACTAGACTATTTAGACTATCTACAATGCAATACCTCCATATTAATGTTTATTAAATTTTATGTTATTAATTATTTATGATTTTTATTGATTTAAATCGTTTTTCGTGTATTTATATACAGCTATATTACTAATAACTTATCAAAATATATTATATTTGGTTAACTAATTAATTTTTAAGAAAAAAACAGTGACTATAATATATTAGTAACTGATAAAAATAATATTCATAATAAGCATAGACCTTAGGCATATCTTATTGAGTATAAGTTCTATTATAATAAGTAATAACTTTATACCAAATACCTACTTACAATATGTAAGAAGAAAACAATATAATATACAGTGAAAACTCTCTATAACGAATTTGAAGGGACCAAAAGATTTCTTTTGTTATAGAGAGGGTATAAGAATTATATAATAGGTTAGAAATTAAACCAATCATTATAATGTAATATTTATGTTATATAGAGTTTTTCGTTGTAACAAGTTTCGCTATAAAGGATTTTTACTGTAAATATAAAAATATATTTATAGTTTAAAAGAACGCTTTTTTTAAAAATAAATTGCCATTTTTTTATTTTTATGTTTACAACATTATTCTCATATTTTTTTTAATATACAATCATTTTGGTTTGTAATTTCGTTATCAGTTTTTTTCAAGTATTACCATGGACCGAATGTCAATTGAAACACGTGTGTTGGTTGATAATATCTTTTGCCAATCTAACGAAAATGGTGCAGACACTGTTCGACGACTTCATATCTTACTTGAATGGGACGTTGCTCCGAATTTGTCATCGATTCGTTGGCTAATAAAAAATTCAAAAAAACTGGTTTAACTGTTGATCTCAAAAGCCCCAATTAGATAAAGGCGTCCTTGTGAAACTAACTAGAGAAAACTAAAAGGTAGTTATTGTTAATTTCCTCGACCGCACTTAGGCCTGTCAACTAGTTAGGGAAGGACAATCTAATAGTATTATATTTCATACATAAACTGGATGTTATACTAAAATTTTACATATCCTGATAAATAAATACAGTTTTTTTAGCTAATTAAAAAAAAAATGTATTTGCGACACTTTGTATATTGACTCTGTACCATTGACTCCAAATTACAATAAAAATTAACACATATTTATTTTTATTTTTTAATTGTCTATATAATTGTTTAGTTGATTGTTCCTTAGTAAAATTGTTTATACTCATTGAAAATTTCTCGATGAGTATAAATTATATATTTTATTTAAACATTTAGTATTTACTTATTACAAAATAATAATAATTAAGTAAATCAATTACTTAACTAACATTTTTAATTAAAAATGTAATATTTTAATTTTAATAAATAAATATAATATATTTTGTAGAATGTTGTTTATACACAATGCTGAAAAATGACTAAATTAGGTTTTCTTTTACATTAAGGTATTGGCTATTAATCTAAAATATTATTTTTAACAAAATCAAGTTACATTAGTACTTTGTTAATATAACAAACAATGAAATTTGTATTGAATCAAATACAATTATTGTACATTTAAATGCAATTATGCCTATATTTAAATATGTTTAAAAATATTTTGTTAAATATGTTAATAGACAATAGTCTACAAAAATATATACTCAGCTAGCAAAATAAGGTTATTATTTAGTTCAAACGTATTAACTTAACTATTAGTGTAGTTGATAGAAATATAAACTTTTTAATTTAAAACTAACTTATAAATGTACTTATAAAGGTATAATTTCTATCTTAATAAAATACTTAGGTATAGGTATATACATATTAAACATACCTAACTCATAAGAATAGTTGAAATTATAATAGTTAATATTATATTAGCTAATTATTATAATAATTTCATATAATTATTTACAAATATATACTTCAAGACAAAAGCAGAATTATCATTTATTATGACCTAAATCGTAAAAAAACATTTTGTGTGTACATAATACATAAATACATTTAATTTAAATGCACTTAATAGTTCATCAAACGTAATAACTCTCGTGTGGTACTAATGAAAAATTCTTCTGGGTAGCTGCCACGAATCTCAAAGTTAAAAAATTAACATGACATTGCCTCCTTATGGTCTCTTTGTATCTAGATGATGTACCCAATAACGCCTTTGTTGTTTTAGCTTTTATTTGTTTTTTTTTTTTATTATTATTCAAAGGGTATAAAATAACAACAATTTCATCATCTTTTCTGATAATATAATTTTGGAATCGTGGTTATAAATTTGTACAAATCGTGTAACAATTACTGGTGTGGTTTTCGAGTTAAATTTCAAACGTGGTACTAGTACTAGCATATTGGTAATTAACATGATGGACGTTTTACAATCACGCTATGTGTTGTATATTTTTACGTTACTTCAGAACGGGCATAGGAAAAATGGTTTTGGTAGGAGTTGTGGTGGGAGGGGGTAAACAAAATTTTGTTCTACATTTAAAAAAATTTACAAAAAAAATTACATAATGCTATCAAGGTTTGATATTAAAATTCAAAAGTGGCAGTGCATAACAGACTTCTAAAAAATTAATTTTATTCAAACACTGAAATATTTTATCGATATGTGTATAAAAACGATTTAAATCCTTGTGATAACAAAATATTAAAAACCAAAGTCATTTTCTGATTCAAAAAACATAACCAGCCACACGGTTCTCCAACACGATTTTAGTGATTTTAATATTCTCTCAAGATTCAATTAGATTAAAAACTATACGAGTGTGCTCATCGTTTTGGAAACTCGCTAATTCATTACAAAAAAAGTTTCCATTTCAAATAACTTTCTAAGAATAAACCAATAGAATTTTATTAGGATTTACTGAAAAGTCACCGTTTTTGTAATTGCACATAATACTTTAGAATTTATAATTTTTTTGCCGTGAAATATGACCTTACCGTTTCCAAGAGCAGAACCGAATAATTGAATTTGTTTTCAAAGAACAGAGATTGTAATTGTCACACAATTCAACCGTTTACAGTATCTGCAGTTACTATATTCAAGTTCCAAAGCAGAACGGAAAGTAGGACAATAATTATAATAGGTATGTTTGAAATATTATTTTGAATAGACTATGAAAATAAACTTATGTAATTATACAATTTTTAAAAGTAAATCTAGTTACAATGATAGAAACTGTGGAATGCACGCTTTATTGTAGTTTCCCTGTCGTGCAATTATCATTTAGCAATAATGACCGACTTTTTATTTTTCTATGTTCATTTTCACTAAACGCTTTCATGAATAATTATTCTGCTCTAGCTTAATGCTCGAAACGTAACTATTGAAAAAAAAAACATAATACGCTTATGTATCTTCACAGAGTAAATACATCTTGTTGACGTATACAATTTTACTATAACGTAATAAAAAAGAGTTATCTAAATAATTATTATTTTCACTGGTATTTAAAATTTAAATACACTTATTTTTCAACTGGAAGATGATAACAATTATAAAACATAGACATTACAGCAAGGATACCGGCTGGAATTGAATATCTAAATACTAGTATTAACTGGAATATATTTTTTTTTTCATTTTAGCCATCGGATTTTTAATACAATATGATAATAACATAGATAATATAGATAATACTATTATATTAATAGAAGCTAATATTGTTATATTCAGTTGTTCGTACTTTCAAATACTAATGGCATGCAAATATAATGAACTATATTATATATTGTACACAAGCATAGTTTTTGTTTACTTAAAAGTTCAAAACTAAATATTAAAGTCTGTACGAATAGATATATTATTATGTATACTAGGTAATCTATTTAAGAGTGTTAAGATATTAATTATTTAAAACACTATAAATGTTTTTAAAAATATTTAGTTTGCATAATTTTAAGTCGTTTAAAAACAAAATTTTTGTAATTAAATTATAGGTTTTACTATTTTTATCGATATCATTTTTATAGTGACAATATATATTTTTATTCCTTTCTTATTAGCAGGATATTCTTAAGAGTGCTTCGATGTAAACAAATTAGAGAGTACTCTCCTAAATATTTGTCCACTACTCAAACACTTGTCAACATTTGATTTTTATGAACGAAAAAACTCTGAATATTTTTCAGTTTCAAAATATAATATTAAAAATGTATATTGTCCCTTAAAAAAGTAAAAATCTTTAAAAAATATGACGATAAAAAAATTATGAAATTATGTAAGAGAAGTATTTTAGAATAACGTTAGTGTTCCTGAAATAATTAGTAGTTTACATTTAATGGATCACCTCATATATATATATATATATATATATATATTATGTATATGATCAGATTATTTTGTTTTGTTATTCATAAGTTATTGTCTATTTTATGTTTTATTGGTTAAGACATTAAACACTATAACCGGCAGTTGCTTTAACAACTAGAGACTAAAGCTACTGTAAGCTAAATAAACTATACTCGTTGGTTAGGATTTATACTGAGAGAGTTCAAATGTTTTGGTTTGAGTTAAACGTCATTGGATTTTTATACATATTATTAAGATTTTTTTATAATTTTAAGTCCTATGTACAATATATGTATGATAAACTATATATATATATATATTATATATGGTTATATGGATGATATATGATTAATATAAATAGACCAAAATGTACTCATTATGCTATTATAGTATGTCATGGTTAGTAGGTTTGGTGTTTAATAAAACACAAAGTAATTTAATAACGTTTGTTGAACTACTCAACAGTGAATATAATATATTATTAATATTTTTTTTTGTAATGTATTAAAATTGAAAAATATACTACGGATGCAAAAAAATACAAACAACAATATTTCAAATTTTAATGAAATAATATAATATAATATTTATAGCTTCGATACTAAATAAACGACATTCTGTATATGTTTTGATAAACTTACAACAATACCCAGCAAAATGTAGGTTAAGTAAACAGAGTTAATTTTGTTTATTCGGTTTTAATATAGAAAATAAAATACAACGATAAATTTAAAATGACTTAATCCAATATTTTCTTTGATATTAAAAAATGCTTTGCATATTTCAAGCATTTTTTTTCTTGTAGTAGCATGGTTGAATGAGTCCTATGTCTACGCCTAAGTGTATCTACACTTATCCATTTATTTATCATAGCTATTTAAAAATAACAGTTTATTAAAACATCCATCATAATAGCAATAGTATAATGTTCTTTATTTTGTTTAATACTTTTTTTTATTATTATTTAATATTAAGCGAAAACTTGAAACTATATTTATAGTTAGTGAATAGAAACTTTGATATGATGTGATTTTCACTTGAGAAATACATGCATTGTAATAATATAAAACATCATTTTGTTGAAATAAAAGTAATAAATAAATGTCACTCAATCACTGTATAAATAAAAAGCCGGACATGGTTCGTCGACACCAATAAGACATTTCACGCGCGCATAAGTATATGTATGCGTGTGTCACTATTTCAGTCGTTGTATGCCCCTCGAGCTAATATAATTGTAATGTACACAATATATTCAGTTGTTGTTTCAAATTTCAAACGTACGTTTACGTTATTAAAATGTTCCGGACGTAACCACGTAACTAGTAATTTTTTGACGTACTAAAAAAACATTTTTAGTTTTAAAAATAATTTAAGTTTTTCAAAATATGAGAGTATAATAATGAAAGTGATAGAAAAATGTATAATATCTAGTTAAGATATAAAAATTAGTTGCGTAAGTAAATACGATTTATTTTATTTTTTGGTTTTTTGCTGTAAAATAAGGAAAAATTAAATAATGCAGTTAAAATAAAATAATAACTACGTATATAATAGTCAATCTACTAGATGAAAAACTCAAGAAATTATAGGAATGTTCAAGATTGTTTAATCCTGATTTAATAAAAAGAAAATAAATTATAACCTTATAGTATGAATACAATTTTTATGACTACAAATATAGGCACTTATATTATAATAATTTCTCACCGCTCCAGTCAAATGCTAAAATATTGAGTAAAACACTACGCTTCAGCGTGGAAAATATAAGTTGTAAATGTATTTATTAGTTATTTGTTTAAACTAAAACCGTTGAAGTGGTATAATATTATTATTATATTTCGGCTAAGCAAATGCATCTACAATAATTGTGCCCTTTAATCCACACTTCGATTATTTAAGATAATATACAAATATACTGAACTTTTATTTTTCAATTTAAATTTCAGAACTAAAGTAGTAAATTTATTCAAACAAAGAACATTTTTACACAACTTTAATGTAAATTATTCCCGAGTAATGATAATTGTTCAAAGACTCAAAGTAATAGATAGAGTATCGGTAAGCAAGCAAAACGCCTTGTTACACGAAAGCTAAAATAGAATCCCTCTGACCAGGTAAGGTTAGGTTTTTGGTTGTGAATAAGCAATAGCATAAATCCTAAAAAAAAAAGTTTTTAACTATATAACTTAATTTCAAAATACTATATTCCATTCGAAAATTTAGAAGCATTCTGAGTTTAAGATTTTAATATAAAATAAATAACAATAGTTTACCGAAAATTTGAATCGAAAATAATTTCAAAATCTTAAATTAATAATCAAGACGATTCTTAACATATTATCATTACTTAAACAGAATAAAAGTTGTGTATATTATTGGTATTGTTTATTGATTGTTTATCGATCTCATTTATCACTTGAAAGTACTCAAGATTGAAAAATATTATGGTTTTTTCTTCGTAAAGTGTTTATTATTATTATAATTATTATTACTGAATACAATATTATCTCATTTTTTTTATTACATTTTGAATCGAATGTAAAATATTTAATTACAATGGTGTTTTTTTATAATACTAGCTAAATAACCCAAATAACCCAGCTTCACTCGTGTCAAATTATCGATTCGTATATAAATTGGCTATTTTATTATAATTAAACTATTTAAAGCCTAGCCAAATAATATATAATATTTTTTTATAATTTAGTAAAATTTATGATATTTATAACTGAAACAAATAAAATGAAATTGGAAATAATAAGAGTGATTTACTCGTAGGCTCATTTGGTACAATGCTTTGAGAAAATAACATGCTAAAAAACCGTAACACTTAAATAAAAACCATCCCATCAGAAAAAAAAATGAAAAATTGAGCTATGTTATGATACTCAAAAAAATTATTTAGAACTAGGGATCAAAATTTCAAAAAATTTTTGGAAAAAATCGAGAAAATATGGAAAAATTTAAAAATATTAAAATAATACATTTCTAAAATAAACTGAAACTTTCGGAAAATTAAAAAAAAAAAAAACTATTTTTGATGGTTTAAATTCTCTGTGAAAAAAAAATTGGAAAAAAGTTAAATAGTATCGTCATAAAATCGGAACATAAAAATAGTCATGTTCTACTTTTATGTATTATATTAAAATTAATTATATTTAAAGTAATAATTTCAGAAAATTTTAACTTTATTTCTAACATTTTTTTTCCTCTATTTAATATCATTGTAAAACCCAATTTTTGAAAAATTATAATTTATTTTATAGTTTTTACTTTTTAATATTATAATTTTTTGAAGTTTTTTACTTATAGAATGACAACATTCATTTTAAATTTCATATTCTGATGCAAAATATATTTTTAAATATTTCTATCAATATTAATTAAATTTGAACGTTTAATAATAAATTTCAATTTCAATGAGTAGAGTACAGTGTAATACAATGGAATATCCCGTAAAGCATTGTTCCCCATTACTTCTAGTTCCTAATACTAATTACAAACTTAACCACTTTTTCAAAATTAAAATTTTATGAATCAGAATATATCTTAAAAATGTTAATGATAAAAATTGTAAAAATATAATATCCTCCCCCCCCCCCTGAATAAAAAGTGTTGTTTAGATAAAATACTTTCAATAACTTTTTGAAATGATGATTGTAAAGAATTGAATGAATGACTTTGTGTATAAATATGGTATTAAATTCGTATTATATATTATAATATATCTACACCTATTAAATACCTAAATTTAAGAATATAGACTAGAATATTTTATTTAAAGGTGTATATTTAATAATTATTTATATAACCTGAAATAATTACTCGCTAACGATAAAATCTTGGTATAGTGTATAGGCTATATAATACAATATACAATATTATATAGATATTATCCTATAACTGTGGACTGCAGCAGAGGGTGCTAGTCATGAGCCATGACTGTTCGCACTCGGTTATGTTTGCTGCAAATTATGTCCTTATTAATGCTCCGTGACTGCTGAAAACCTATTATATCCATTTCACAGTGTCACAGCTGCGTAGTAACTACAGCGACCATGGTCATACGCTTCGATTGTCCCTGCGGTATGTCCGGATCATTGGCACGGCTAATCTGCCGCAGCACGCGCGTGTAATTCGCTCTGCGGTGCGTCCGAATCATTTCACACACGACACACCCACACGCACGCAAATAATATATTAAAATGATTTATTTGTATAAATTGTTTACTTATTACCCATAATTAGAGAGCAGATTTTTAATTTCTTAAAAGTATAAAAACGATGTGATAAGCCAGTAGATTTTATTATCATATTATATGGCTACTTAGGTACTTAATATTTTAATATGTATTGTTTCTGGGTGGATGTATCTAACTCGAACATGGAGTAAAAAAAATATATTAGATAACAATTTGTTTGTGTTATAAAATAAATTTCAATTCGGGAAATGGACAACATTATAATTTTTTTTTATATAGGTACAATAAAAATATGATATATTCTAGTATCTAAGTATTAAGAATATACTAAATATTCTTTAAACGTCAATATACCTAGGTATAAATAAAAATATTATGTAGACCAATTGTTTTTCAACGGATTCTTCACACTGTCCAATATATTTAATCACGCTAAACTGGATAAGTCCAGTAAATATATGTTTAACCCTAAAAATAATACTAAAATATGCAGCTATAGCAATATCACAGTAATAGCGTTATGATATTTTGTTACATTGCTTAATCCTAGGCCCATAATCGTGTTTACGGTGTGTAGGTACTTATGATAATAGATATACACACGGTCACATTGTTTAATCAATTATTACTATTGTATTTGTTGTCATATAATATAACTGTGGTTTAATTAAACCGCATAATGAAATAATAGGTAAAAAAAAATAATAATAATAGAAAGAAAAAACAGGCGAAATCTCAATGTCTTGTGTGGCCATTCGTAGCAGTGTGGATATAATTGTATTATACAGGTGTAATTATTGTACAGAAAAAAATATATAAAAAGAAGTAGTGTTTTCGTCACTCTTACTTTACTACTTGTTATCAATCTGTGATCAATCGTACCGATAACTTCATGTGGTGTGTGCGCCTATATTATATGCAATGAGTTGAGCAAGAAAACAATTAATGATTTTCCGAGCCGTAAAATTGTTGTTCATTTATTTATTTTTTTGTTCAACGAATTGCTAATTGCTACGACAATTACGAGTTTGTTTAGCTGTACAAGTCACTGACTCACGGTTTTTTTTTTTTTTTTTTTATAACTTTTACATTTTTCGTTGAATTCGATCTGACGTATTCTCGTGCGTATTGTTTAATCATTAAATTATATTGTTTTTTATTTGATTATTCATTTAAGCGTATCTACCGTCGATAATAGAAGACGACCCATTTGACGTCGACTGTGCATACTATTGAAATTGAACGGCAGCATTGTTCATAACCACACACTCAACACGCAGACAAGCGTTTATAACCACTAATTTTTCATAACTTATTAGAATATGACAATCGATAGTTTCCACACACATTTGATCGGCAATGAAAATATACTGAAACAAAATTGCACAAATTATTATTATGATAATAATTAAAATTTATTATAAATTATAATTATTATATTTTCACTCACAAAATAAAAATAATCTGTAGATTAAGGACACAAAAATATTGTGTTTTATTCACGGTTACAAGGGAAATATGTATTATTATATTATATTATATGATTTTGTAAGCTACATCCATGCACATCTGTAAAATATATTTATTGACTTATAATTAAAATAGAGATTTATGAAAAAAACTGAAATAAAATAATGCATTTGGAATAATACAACGATGGTTTGCAAAATGCTGAAAAGCAATTAAGTTAATTTATTGTTGAAATACTACCATTTAAAAACCAAACGTTTAATAAACAGGAAACCGTTTTCAAACAATCTATTATATAACATATATAATTTAACTAATAAAATAGAGTGAGCTAATTGAATAATAATTTAAAGTTTACGCTTTTTGTACGGTCATATTATATAGGTACATATATACTAAACCGTTATTTATATTTTGCTTGAAATATATATCTGAGCGTCGTATACTGGGTAATTTTCATGAAAAAAGTTTTCAATTACCAGCAATGAAGCTTGGCACACTAATAAGAATAGTACTGATAAAATTGGCCGTGGGTTAAAAATCCAACATGACGGACGGAAAAGTTTTAGATGAATGTTTCTAACTGTAATAAATAACAACATTTCGTCGGGTAAAAATACTTTCCGCAACCTAAAAAATGATGGTGAATAACAAGCTTAAAGAAGCGAGATGTAGAAAAAAACCACTTGAAGCGATAAATAAGGGATGTTATTGCAAATTCCGATAAATAACACAATATTCTGATAATCGCTAAATTGTTCGCATAAATTTTATCCGTTACTATTTTTAAAATAATGAGATTAATAAAAATGATTAACCAAACTCGTTTGACTATTGTAATTCAACTTGTATCTTTATAATTAAACTATAAAATAAGTACTATGTAATATAATTATTGTAGGGAAATTGTATTATGAATACTGAATAGTAAAACTTAGAACTGAAGTGTTGTATTTCAAACTTGTCATCACGTATTCATTATAATGCCAATTTATATAATAATAATAATTTGTTTTCATATTTTTGTCTATTCCAGATATTCATGATAAAACAAGAATATAGTAACTACCTACAAGAAAAATATTATTTTTCAATACCACAAATAAAATAATTTTCTCTACTTTTCCATTGGAATATGATTTTAAATACGGAATAAAATTATGTAGGCACAACTGATAAAAATATTATTAATTTCTTATATTATAATGTATAATATGATATTCTTTTGAGTTCGTATTTTAATAAAATATGTTACAGTACAATATTATGGTTTCAATAATAATTTCGTTCAATAAATTGTATAAAAGAAAACTCAAAAGAAAATTACAATCATATTGACCAAAATAATATAAGTATAACTGACGTTTTCAATAAAATCTATGAATAACAATTTATTAAACGTAGACGAAATATTGAACTGGAACGAAGAGGTATAAATTAATTTCTGAATAAAATCTGTAATCAAATTTAAACTGATTTATTTATCCGATCAAATAAATAGCACTTTAGTCAATTTTATGGATAAACTAAAAATAATAAGACACCTAATAATAAAATAATTAAATGTTAGAATGTAGTTATATATTTTATTGGATTTTATTTATGATTTTAATAAGAAATAATTATATATATATTTACACTACACGATGATAACTAAATATATTATATTTTCTTATTAATTTATTTAGTTTATTACTAGTCTTATTTATTTAAGTAGCATAATCTATAAATCAACATATAACAGTTTCAATAAAGTTCACATATACTTTGAAAGTTCCTAATTTATCAATCAATCAATATTTTATGAATACATCTAAACTGACATAATGTTTTATTGTTAAACCGATTTTATCTGTTTTGTATAGTGTAACAATAATGGTATGGATTATAATGAATACGACACTATGCATATATAATTATGATTATTTTATTCTTAGTAAATAATAATTTTTAATTAAGTTTAAGATATTTATAGAAAGCCATCGCCCATTTGCAGTAAACTAGGTAGTTAAATTCTCTAGTACTTTTTCCAAAAACGTAATGTCCTCAAAATTGGTGTGTATAATGATCAGAATAATATGATGGTAAATATAGATTATTTACAAAATATTGAAGATACATATATTTTTTTCCAAATCTTAATTTAAAGTTAGTGTCAATGAGGCTTTAACATATTTATTTCATCATTCACACCATATTAATATATTTAGAAATTAGAATGGTATTTTTTGTAGAACTATATACGTATCCTATATAAATTATTCATTGGATGTTGTATTATACAGTATTGTTATAGATGTTATTGAAAGTCTTTTCTGTCTGAAATTTTGATGTCTTTTGATCATACGTAACAAATAACGATGCAGTCATGTAGGTAACAAATGTAATGATTCGTCGTGTCTTTTGAATTCATACTATCAATTTCCAAGAACAGGTAATATTATACAGGTAATGTTTGTGACATTCGATTAAGATTCTGAATCTGTTGAATTTGTTTCTTTTCATCCTTATATTATTGTTTTATTTTTATTGTCTATGTTTGACTTTGTATTGAGAATCGTTGAAAAATATCATAAATTTTATATTTTTAATAAATCAGTTTTTACTATTTTTAAGTAACAATAATATTTCAGAATATTAATTAGACACAAGATAAGCCTTATATGATAAACTACACTGTAGATATTTTACAAGTTCAAACTCGTTTATCAAATATGCTTATAGATGTTAAATTAAAAAAAAATATGTTTAATTTAAAATTAAAATTAAGTTTTTATTACATCAGCTAATACATTTTACGGCATGATCAAATCTGTACAAAACATAATATATAGATACATATTATAATTATATTTCTATTTTGACTAACAAAATAATATCTTTGTATATTGGCTCATTTCAAGAAATTATTTTAAAAAAATGTCTAGAAACCATATAGTTCAATAATAAGTATAGATGATGTATGATATAAATTTGTGATGTATATATTTTTTTAAATATAAATCTATCAGTAATATTATTATATAATAAATTATAAGCGCGAATCTGAGTATATTATTTATCATCAAAATGGAATAAATGAAAATAATAATATAAATATATATCTAGTCACCCGAGAAATTCTCAATCAGCCGTAAAAAAATAAATATATACTTATGTAGGTAAACTAATATATTATTAAATATTTAAAAATAATAATAACAACAAAATAAATGTAATTTTACAACTTAAACGTTTTCCAGGACGAACGTCGTATAGGTATAGTTTACTCGTAATATTAGGTATACCTATATTTTTATTAATATTATGATTGGCATCGTCGTCTATAAACCCGTTACATACGCGTGATTTTCGCAATTTTGTATACAAACTCGATTTAACGGTAATCACACTGTGACCGGATGAATTTCACTTTTGCCTCTCTTCCTCGTCCCATCGAGGAGCCCCGCACGACCATAGTTATATACCTCCAGCGTATTCGATGCTCTCACCATTGCCGTTACGTTTCCTCAGCGCGCTATACTGACCGGTTGATTATAAAATAGAAGTAGAGGATATAACGGCAGAGGGCAAGAGAAAAGTAAAACAAAAAAAAAAATCCATCGCTGACAAAACTTGGCTTTGAAATGTTTTATTTTAATTTTATTTTTGTTTCCCGATAACATCAGGATTCGAAAGGAACTACATTAATTAAGAAGCAGTCCGTCGTAAAACTTTGGATGGCTTGAAAATAAATTGGAATATAAAAAAAAGAGAGAAAAAATACATAAAATCTATAAGACGTTCTTTCTATTATTTATGTATTATTATACATATATAACGTGAGTGAGATCGATACAAAAGAACAGCAGGTAAACAAATAAAATAAAAGCATTGTTTTCGAAACATATTAAGTATAATATACTATATTATATTATATTATAAAATATGCATATAAAAAAAAACAGTACATACCTACACTAGTCTGCCAGTCTAGAACTGCTAAGACCGATAAAATGGGCGATATTTTTTATCTATAAAATGGGTGTTTACAAAACAGTATGACGAGGATGAGAAGACATGATATCGGTCACCGGTCATCGAAACCGATCAGAGATCATGGTTAACGCAGTTTCTCGCAGCTATAATGATATTATAATAGCATTATACGCTTTGACATTGTTTTTGGATGGTTTGTGTTATCTCCTACCGGCCCATCATTCCCACCCATACACCTCCCGCAGACAACTGTCTCACCGTCCGTTTCTATCGAAACGGGAAATCCTTCCGCCTGGCGGTTCGACCAAATGTGCCGTTTAAACACATGTTAGGACTCGACTGCCGCTGGCTTTTAGATCGTTTAGGATATTGCAACCGCTGAGCTAAATCTAATAACCGCCTATCCAACCCTGCCGTATATCAGTGATGACAGGGAATGGAAATCGGAGTCGACGATGGCATCTCCAGTCCGATCGACTTATCACTGTAGCACACCCGCTAATGCAGCAAAGAGGATTTAATGATATTTTCCAGACATATTTCAGTTTATATTTACGAGTTTTTTTTTTATTATAAATTTTTTTTTTATCCCATCATCACGTTACACGACCGTGTCTGTTACCATGATGTGTTGAACAACACGAGACGATGTACAATGTATATAGCTAGGTATTTTAAATCAAAATTCAATCTACATTATTTCGCCAGATACATATGACAACACGAAATAATAAAATAATTATAGATAATAATTTTGTCTCAAATTAACTAGAAAATGTACACAGTCATACTTTATAATTCGATTTTATTTGTAAAAATTTCAAATCTCCATTGTGAACTAGCACAGTTATTGTACTTCAATAATTATGGACTCTGATATTTATCAACTCCTTCAATGGACATAAAACCAAAAGTCAACAGCTGTTAATGAAAATTTAGATTGAAATTAATTAATTTTATTGTTTTTGGTGGTTTATCTTACACAAAGATACGGATAAAACGGTTTAAAATGTGAGAACATTCAACGCGGCTGTTATTAAATAATCGCCAGTTGGTTATTACAAAATGAAAACTTCGAACTTTCTAATAAATTAAACTTCTCGGAACTACTCTTATCAAGTTTAATATACGTGTTAAAATATGAGTTACTGAGCGTGAACGAAATTATGAACTGGAACTTGACCAAATAATAAACTTCGATTTGAAAAATATACAAGGTCAAAAATCTTAAAGTTCGAAAATAGAACTTCATGAGTTAAAAAGTTTTAAAAAATAAATTAGACATACCCAAAGTGATTCATATATTAGTTTAAGTATTATGTAGACGTAATTTTACTAATGCACTTCTTAAATCAGTTCTGAAGTTCTAAATGTATCATTACTTGAACCATCAAATTTGAAATTTAATATGTGGTAAATAATTAGACAATGTTTACGAAAAAGGCGTAAATCAAAACTCACGATATTTCAGGAGTAACAAAAAATGTTAATTTTGACATATTCAAGCTTGTTATAATTATTATTATTATTATTTATATCTAAAGTTTATATTTTAATCAATTTTTAAAACTAATGCTAATATTTTTAATTTATTATTTCATTTATTCGAATGACTTGCAATTTAATACATTAAATTTAACAATTATATGACTTGTACCTTTTTACACTTACTGACTTGTGTCTAATCACACATGAATGAATTCATAAGTTGTATGATAAAAAACACTTAAAAATAACAATACCTACTTAGATATTCTTTTAGACATAGATAAAATAACATATAATAATCAGATATTTATTTATATATTAATAGTTTACTTATTAAATATTTTCAAGATATCTTTGATAATATTGTAATATAAAACACAATTTAAAACTAAGTTTGTTATAAATGTTTTTTTATCTATTAATAAGCTAAATTTACTGTGATTGAAGAATAAATCTATAAACTTAATTTAATTGTTATAATTTATAAAATAATTCATTATATAAAAACATTGTATTCAACCTTTAAATAAAATATTATAATTACAAATATAATTGTGTATAAGTATGTTTTTAATAAATAATTTGAAATAAAAAAAACTAAACATAACATAATTGAATATGTAAGCTGATAAACAAATTAAAATTTGAAAATCGTAAGAACATGAGTACAATCTCATTTAAAATAATAAAAATTTAATAATAAATATAAAATACATTCAAATTAATCAATTTCTTCGTCTTTAGCAAATTGGGTCATTTATATTTTGTTCAATTTTTTTTCAATAATTGTTTACTTATTTTAGAAGTCATGACAACATACTAATAGCTACTAATAAATATTATTAAAAACATTTAAAATTAATCACATTGCTGCATAAATTAAAATATTATACAATTTATAACTAATAAAATAATATTTAATAGATATTAAAGATAACTATCAAAACATTAGACTAGGCGGCAGTGAGCTGATTTTACTAAATAAATAATTTTCAATTCATAGTAGGCGTTTGTAAAGACTATTAACAGGTATACTGGTCATGATCCACTATAATATGTAAATGTTTAGTATCTGTCTACAATAACACCGATTATAAGTATACATTTAATTTTGTCCTATAAAAACTGCATATTTTAGAGTTGTACTTTCGACAACGGACTCGCATATTATCAAATTATGTACACTGCAGACGTCGTAATACACCGCATTTTGTATCCGTTATAATATCTATACCACTATCCAATTCCATGACGAGTACCACGTTATAACAATATTACTCTATTGCGTCTCATTAAACTATACGCGTCGTCCGCTATAGGTAGATAGGACCCGCATTTCATGCACAACCGGTCATCTCGTTTTCTTACACCCGTTCATATTATTATATCGGATCGCTCTTTTCCGCTGTATAGACACTCCCGTGTCCTCTTTTACCGTTTCTACTGAAATATATATACTATATACTATAAATGCATGATACTCGCTATCTGATAGTACTTCATTATTGTTAAGTCGCTTGAGCTTCGTTCTACTGACGTACAATAATAATAATAATATGTAACCTACATGTTTGTCGATGACAACTTTTTAATTCATAATTACGTACACACGTCACACATATACGTATAATGTGATTATGGTTCGTATAAGGCAACGTCAAATGTTGTGATTGATCCATCCCTAATCAGTGAATAAAACTATGATATTTATGACTTCATCAAAAAATAGAAATGTATTGTGTTTCGCTTAAATCATTCTTATAGTTATACACGATACAATAACATTTGGTAATACATTTCCATTATTTTTATTGCTAAATTATTTCAAAATTCGAGTTAATTTAAATCACTATTTATTATCTTTACTCGAGCATAGCTGTAATTATATATTTAGTATAATGTTTATACAAATGCATAGTCACTCATGCTTGCATTTTATTTTATAAAATAATGAATAAAAATGTCCTACAATCAAAACAAAATAAAACTATAACCTCACCTTCAACATTAAATAAAAATGGAATTACCATATTAATAATTTAACTATTATTGTATGAAATTTTTTTAATTTTTTATATGGTGTACCTACGTCATGTATTTAATATTTTAATATCAATATGAAATTAATAATATCAATTATAAATAGTTATTAATATTATGGTATTCTTTTTTTGAGACAAGCATATAATTCTCATTTTATTTCTTTAAAAATTACTTAAATAAGAATATTATAATTATTAAATTTATTTTTAAGATACCTAAGATTACAAATAAAATATTTGCTTATTACACGTTATATTTACTTAAGCATTTACTTAATATTAAGAATAAATATTATAAAAAATATACTAATATCTCCTTTAATCAATTTGATATAAAAAGCTCTGTATTTATAGTAATGTAGAATACTTGAAATTAATTTAAGCTAATTATTGAAAATGCACTTGAGTTATACATAAAAATATCAAAATTACTCATATATTTTTATAACTAAAAATAAATTGTATTAGATATATCAAAACTCAATTAAAATTCCCCAACATAAGCTAGATATGCTAAGTATTGTGTTTTGCTTTAAGTTGCAAATCTTTTTATTATTTATATAAATATAATATATTTGTGTTCTGTTTATTGATTTGTTAAAAATTAAAAACATATATTATTATTATAGTTTTCTAAATCATAATGGATAATAAAAATATGACTTGTATTCTGTTTTATGTTGACAGAGTAAGTTAGAATTCAAAAATATAAAATTGAATCCTCTTTATTTGGAGGTAATATATATTAAAGTTTAGCGCATATATTCTTTTCATGCCTAATTTACCATTAAAAAAAAAAATATAATTGTCTTTTAATAATATTTATAATTTAGTCTGCGATAAAGCATTCCAAAAAGTAAATGGACATAACGTTAAATATCCTATCAACACGAAAAAATAATGATATATTTCACACCAATATAACATATTTATTTTTACGACATAAATATTATGTATTTGTGAATGCATGATTTATTGTAATTATAAAATATTTATAAATATTTCACTGTTATATTAATTAATAGAAAATACATTTTAATTTATGATTTCAAAAAGATGGAAGTAGAATAATGTCAAAATTTATTGAAAATTAATATTTAAAAAACCGCCAAGTCAATAAATTGTCTGCCACCAACACATATTCAATAAATCGTGCCAATATATATTTTCTTAACAAAATAAAAATAATAATGAATAAATAAACAAATGATCTCTTGATAAATATAAAAGTAAAGCTATATATTATAATAATTGTATAACATAAACGTATATTGTCTTATATGTGTTCTCAAGAAATTATAAAAAATAATTTATTTTTATTTTTTTCAATTTCTAAAAAGTGACTACTGACTAAAAGATATTTCAGTTAGTCAATTTAAACTTTAATCCATTATATCTATAGTGAACTTAAGTAAAGTATAATTTAAAAATATTAAAATTTATAAAACGTTTAAAAACAAAATATTTTCTCAAGTTGCAATTTGAACTTAATATTATTAATGCAATGAGAAAATTACATAACTTAATATAATTATTATGACATACAAATTAATAGCGTTGGTGGTAAGAGAGAAGGAGCTCATTGGCTCCTTATTGGAAATTTTAAATTAAACCATTAAATGTATAATTTTAAAATGAAAACATAATTAATATGATAATATAGTTTTCAAAAATATGAGAGAAATTTTTTATATATATATAATATGTATTAATATATATAATTAAAATATATATAACATATTTAATTATGAAAAAATATTTATTATAAAATTAAAAGTTCTGAGAAAAAAAACAAAAAATATGAATTTCCTGGTATTTTACCTGAATCCTCTTCAGAAAAAATCATACAACTCTTTTATTACTTGCACCGTTTATGCCTGAATAGTCAACAATATTTTTGACGTGACTTACAATCAAAAAGGTAATAATAAAGAAAGAACTAAAATTTAATAATTAAAAAACGAATAATTAATATTTGTTTATGACAATTTTAATTTTTAATAAACGTTTTTAATGAGTATGATGTACGATCCCAGTCATAGTGATGAATAAGGAGTGGAAACGTATAACCTCTTCTCAATCCATTTTAAAGAAAACACTCTTTATAATTCTTCAGTCAATCATAAAATAATGATTACCACCTGACTATCTTATATTTTTTTTTCATTTCTAAAATGTATTATTATTAATATTGTTTATCTTATGTTCATTATATATAATATTATATTTCTCTACAATTATTTTACTTTTATTTTAATCGGTTGAATTTTAAAATAGTTAAATAATGTTAAAATGAATGTAATGATTATTGACCTAAATAATAAAATATCTATTTTCACCTAAATTTCAAAGAACTGATTTTTATATGAAATTTAATTGGTTGACACTAATATTTGGATTTTAAAAGTTAACGGGTTTGATTGTGATTAAAAAGTATCGATACGATTTCATGATATGTTTTTTTACTCCATCTTACAGTGCCTATAGATAGTAATTAAAATATTATGAGTGGCAGACTGTAGAATCATCATTATTAATGCATGAATTATTTTAAAAAAATCGAAAACTATTTAAAAAATATTACATAGAATCTGAAAAAATTTCTTGTAACTCGCTTAGAAAATTAAAATACCGTAGTAACCCACTAAAAAATATATATAATGCTTTTACCTTTATGTCTTATAATAAGTAAATTCACTCTACTATTATATAACTTACAACACAAAATCAAAACTGTTTAACATACATTTTCTGTATGGCGAAAACAACATAGGTGGTGTGGCATTCTCTTAAAAAGAAAGACATATAATTAACCTAAGTAATAGGTACATTCCATATGGTGTATTATTAGGTATAAAAATATGACTATTTCACAGTTTTAAGCTATTAAATACAAATAAATATAAAATTATTATTCAAGTATAAGTTATTATTGTAATGTTATATTAATTAAACCTTAAAACTTTAAATTAAACTAAAATTAATCTCAAACAATAACGTTATCATTAACTTTACTTTAAAAAGATATCACTGTTATTTGAATTTCAGAACAATATAAAATAATATTGACTTATTTTTATGATAGGTACGTAGATTCCTTTATCGAATGTTTAGTTTATATTTGTGATTTTTGATTTATAACTTAATAGCCAAAATAAAATATGTTGTTAAAAATTCACAATCAGTATCACGAACATGTACAGTTTTTATATTTGCAATTAGTTTGTATGTTTTTATTGCATTTTTAAAACTTCAGAGAAATTTTAAAAATTCTTCTCTAAAGTACCAAATGTGCTCAAATCTCAATCGAAAACTTTAACAACATATTTTTATTCATAGGATACAGATATATCACAATAATAATAATATAATACTTTAAAACTAATAGATACATTATTTTTGCATTCGTTATGAAATAATTTTAATGCAATTTTGAATTTCTAACTTGCAGTAAATTATTGAAAATCAATGGTCTACAATGATCTATCGCTATGTGACCCTTTTCACTCATATAAATCAATTATAATTATAATAGTATGATACTATATTTCAAATTGAAAAATTCTATTGACCTTAGTACTTATTATTTATTAATATCAGTAGTTCTTTTATACAATCGTCGTAAAAATAATTTATTTCCTATTATTCTGCAGTTTGATTCGTGTTTCTGATTGTAACCAGGAATTTTTAATTATAAGATATTCTTTCGAATAAAATATTTTGTAACATATTATGATTGACATTTAAACTTGAATCGAACCAATGTGAAATCAATTTAAGCACATCAAATATTATAATAATATTTTGAACTGGTGGTAGTCAAATGTTATTTGAAAATTAAGACTATGATTATGTTTTTACCAAGAAAAATGTTGTCGAACCAAATCCGAACATTCAAGCTTTAAGTACATAGTAATTCAGTAATATAATATGTTGATATGGCACAGAATACATACTTAAAACGGTCGTTCTCACGGCCAACACAGGATTGGAAAATACATACAAAAACCATTGGTATCAGGCGGCCATACAGACGATGTGATGTTCACGTGTCATATCGTCCCGCCTGAACTAAATCAGCATCACGAAAAGGCCTGCCGATGGGTATAAATGCCAGTACATCGGCAGACCAAGTAACCATTCATTCACTCTCCGACTCTATAGACTTCCAGACATTATTCAGATACCAAGGAAGCCAAGGAGAAGCGAATATCACCCAGCCATAAACGGGCGATTAAGAGCTCCATCGGCTACGTCGACCATCGCAAGAAATACGATATTCGGAAACAGAGCTAGCCTGTGCTCTTGGCCATATCACCATCAACCTGCAGCAAGCAATATCTGGGGCTTGACTATCCTGACCGCAAGATAACTGTAAAGCTAAAATTTTCCGTATAAGGACAAACCAGTCTAGCGTGGTACGCAAACACGATATACCAATGTACTCGCTAACCGTTAGGCTGAAACCCGCAGACGGTATTAACCAAGTTGCATAAAACCGTTCTTATCAGGACGTCCTTGGTGCGAACCGACCATCGAACCCGCCGAACATTGACGAACATTGTTCAAATTCTGCGCTTGTTCACTCCAATAAAACGCACCTAACATCACTGCAAAGATAGCGATCAAGCTTTTCGCCGTCAACTAGAAACCCTGAACCGGAGGATCCAAATCGAATTCATCAGTCACTCAAAACTGCCCTTTTCAGGGCTACAAAACGAACTACAAAATCGCCGTTTTCAGAGCAACCTCGGACTAAATTATCCCCCCCAAATGCGCCTGTTTAGGCCACGCTTTCCGGACGGTGCCGCGAATCAACGTCACTTATTCGAGCGGAATGGTCGTGATACACCGTACATCATCCCAGCTTTGTTCTACACCAATAAAGACCAACGTTTTTTCAGAGGTCTCGTTCCCAGAATTTAAGACAAGGTCAGAGATACATGAATCTCATCTTCCCAAATATCGTAAAATATTATTTTGATATCAAAATAAAAAATAATTCAATAATAATCAAACATTAATTTGTATTAATAACAATAATAATTTTTAGTTTAGGGTGTTGTTAAATATAAACTATAAAATATTTTGTATTTTTTCTGATTTATATAAAAAATTGCCATTATTTTAAAGAAATCAAAAAGAAAAAACTTGTAAAACCACGAAAAGCAAAAAAAAAAAATTAGCCTTATATATTATCTAAAATTCTGAAATAGATGTAAAGACATAAGAATTGTATAGTAAAATGTAGACAACACATATGATAAAATGTGACACATCGGATATATTGAAGTTTTATATTTATATATATGGAGTCAATATAATTAGAATATATTCTATTACACTATTGAGTTCAAGTTTCAACTTAATACTGACTTCATTATGAATACTAAATTAATAACGAAACAGCGATAAGTATGTTAAAGTAGATACTAATTACTAAGAAAATTATAAACTATATTGACGTTTCAGCACTAGTGAAAGTTCCAATACAAATCATTCATAATGTTTATACTATAAGTTGAAGTTTTGTATAGATTGACTTAACATTTTCAAATTAAAATGTTATTGAATTACAAATTAAACAATTAATTATATTATATAGATTTAATCTATAATTTAGCAAATTTATACATTAATATTTAATATAATTTAGTTTAAAACTTTACTACCAAACCTATAATGAACACAAATATTTGGCGTAAACTATTTAGTTTAAAACCGGATCTAGCCGAAATGTTGTAATATATTTGTAAACAAATTAAAATGATTCAATGCGTTTAATTGACGATTAAACGCGTAGGTACTAATAAGTAATAATATATACACATGTATACCAATGCATAATTCTTTGTTAAGGTTTAAAGAGCTTGGCGTTATATATATATGTGTCTAATAGTCATCGATATCTTAAATTAAAAAATAAAAGTTAAATTTTCAAAATAATAAAATGTATGCCTCGACTGTGATTAATCTCGTATTATTTTCATCCCACCCCTCTAATCTATCAAAAGTTTAATACTCCTGAATCAACACAATTAAAACGATCTACGTGTGTGCATCAATAAAGTTAAATTAATAATTTTTTTTAAATTAGAACTTTTTATAATTTCAAAATTAAAAGTTAAATTTGTCTCTCAGCGAATTCAATAAGAACTTTTTATCAATCGTTTAACGCTTCATATTCAAATGTAAAATTTATTTAATGATATTTAACTGTTAACATATCTTAAAATATTATTTTGAATACACACTTATTAAGGTTGAATTTAAATTAAATTTATTTTTTTAAATTATAACACATAAATGTCTTACTTTTATAAATGCGTTAATAAAAAAATTGGGAAAATGACTATAGTAGGTTTTAATTAGTTATAATCTAAAATAATAAATAATGTGGCGTTGACTTTTATTTTAAATAAATACTTTATTAACATTTTGTAAACTATAATCCACGTTTTCGCTTATAGGAGGCTGTATTATGGATGAATGGGGTTTAACGTTTCGATCGCTCTTCAACCAATGGTTTTTTTTTAAATTATCACTAAATTAATGAATGTTTATTAAATTATTAATAATTCACCCCTGAAATATTAATTCAATTATGTATTATTAAATATCCTTATTACCAATTTGTTACCCCCCTTAAATAAACTTTAAATCCATCACTTTTGAAACCTAATATCAAATTATTAATAGTTTTATTTAATTTTATTGTTATTTAGTAATATCTAAAAAAATTATTTTAGATTTTGAAACAGCAATGTATCAAGTAGTTTTTGAAATTAGAGGTCTTTGATCGTTGATTTTATTTGAAATAAGCTAGATTTCATAAAATTGAATTAAAATATAGGTTACATGCCAAAATTTAAAATAGAAAATGACGATTTAGAAAAATGTCTAAATTAATGCATATTTTTAAACTTCTTTTTCTCAACCCATTGGAAATAAAAGAATATTTTACATACTATTTTATGGCAAACAAACCCGAAAATTCAACAATAACAAAATGTTGTGATTGTCGTTATTTAATAGATTTATTATATACTATAATATGATAGTATTTTTTCACCTAGGCAATCTTCCGACAAAACACATACGACAAATACATGTAAAACTTTTCAAACGGATTTTAATCTTCTTAATTTTTATCACCAACATCCACAATCCATATACTTTTAAAATTATTGAAATTCTAAAAACTGTTTTAAATAAATACATACATAAAAATAATAACTACAAATAACACAAAAATAAATATCAGTCAACAATTTGTCAAAAAAATAAAATATTATAAATAACTACATTTTAAATTATTCCACAAACAAAATTAAATCAATACGATTATGTTGAATATTTAGGTTTTCGAAATAAACCAAATAAAATATAAAACATTATTTTACAATTAATAGATTATGAAATATAGGTATATAATACATATATTATATAATATATATATAATAACAGATAAACAATAAGTGTAGGAACTTAAATACGCACCTTTTTTTTCGCTTTTTAGAAACTATACATAAGTATTATTTTTACCTGATAGGTTTCGTGTAGGAACATAATTTTTCCTTGGCATATAATTCCATGTCAGATTAAATATGAAAATATAACGGCATGAATCGTTTCGAAAAAAAGACCTACGGTCACCACTCCGTAGCAGCAGTTCCTTTCAGGTTTAATTAAAATAATGTGTAATCAATTTTCATCACATTTTATGACGTGCCGAGAATTCCTTTAAGGTTGCTACTAATAATATTTAAATCACAACTGCTGTTTTACAGCGTTCGCCGTTATTAATCAACTTAGTTAATTTATCCTGCGCCATAAAATAAATATTAGGAGCGCACCCTTCATGCAAATATCAATACACATATAATACGAGCTCATATTTGTGTGTGTGCAGTTCAATATAATATCTACCATGGTTTTTACTGTTTTATGTTCTCGGCAAAATCTAATTAAAACCAGTAATATTTTATGGTACCGTAGTAGACTTTGGCAAAAATTTAGGTAAGTTATGTACTATATTATTTGTCGGGCAAGTCTGCGTCCTCATATATGTGTATTTAATTTTTATCGTTGTGCCGAATAAAAAGTAAATCCCTTATCGGACTATGACGACGATGGTGACTATACGGCTCCCTTGGGTTCGATGTAAACGCGCTCACCGGTGGGATAACGTGTCTCTCATACACGTGTAATGTACACTACGAACACACTGCGCCATTACGAATTTGAATAAATTGATAGCTTACAAGAAAAACAATATAAACAGTTATGGTAATATCATATATTATACCTTCTCGATTACAGGCTGAAAATTGACAACAAATCATTCAACTAAATAAAAATAAACCACTTAGGCTTTGTCGTAAAGCGTGTGATTGGTATAATTTCCTGATATTATTATTAGAGTTGTACAATTCGTGATACCATCATTATGTGCCGTTTTGTTAAGTAAGCAAATATTATTATGGTTTTATTCGTATACACACTAGAAAGCAGTGCATCTCGACTCATAATTCTAAAATTTGTGCTGAAGAAATTTCCGACATTATTATTATTATTATTAAATACAATATGGCGGACAAGTGATCAAGACTTGATGACAATGGACCACGGATGTGATTTAGTATGTATCCAAGACGGCCACACTGTAATATGTTTCCGGTGTAGATAAAATCGGATATCTAAGATATCTTATATTCTTTTATATGTATAATAATAATATAATAATATTATAGAATATATGGCACGGCGTGGTTGCGGCAATGAAGACAGAGCGGCTTCCGTTTCGGGTTACTTGTATCGACGATTCAAAGATGATCGATTTCCATCGCAGTGAATTAACAAATGAATTAGAATAATATTGTGCCACTTTCGAGAGTTCATATAATTTTATTGCATTTTCTACATCGTTTAATATTTCTTTGTTGGAGATCTTGTTCTTATTTTTGAGCCTAAAAATGTTTGAAAAAAAAAATATATGTTGTTAGTGGTTATTTGTTAAGTTATTGCTGTTTAATATTATTGAATCATGCCAAGATGGGCAATGAACTTTTTGGCATCGCCTTAACATTTGCCCCGGAGCACAAGCCCCCTTTCTCCTCTCTACAGCATGAATCTGTGAATACACATTGTGTATGAATATTTGTTTTATAAAAAAACTATCACAACAGTTATTATTTATAATTTTGATATAGCTAATTTTGTTGCAAATTGTATTGGTGTTTTTAAAATTAACAACCTTTTTTTGTTTTTTGAAAATAGCTGGTTTCAAAATTTGTCTGTGATAAAGGTAGTTTTGAAAAATGTATAAATTAAAAAATAAAAATGAGAACATAATTATAAATAATGTGATAGGTAGTATAATATTATTGGAGAATTAATTATTATCAAATATGTAACATTTTACATCGAAAAAAATTGTCTTGATCATGGATGGTTTTGAAATAAACATCTTTGGATGGTTGATTTTGAAACCAACTACAATTTTTTATTATTAATTGGGACCAGTTATAGCCCTATTTGATGTTCAATATTTTTCAAAACTTTTAATAAAATGAGACTATTTTAAAATTATTATAATTATTATTATAAAATAAGAAAAATTAATTTTTCAATAAATGCCCTTTTAACTGGTTTTGAAACTACACACATCCAATATATGACGTGGTTACCCTAGAAAAAAATGAAAGTAGGAAAAAACACATAATATTATAGGGATAACATTAAATGGTTATATTATCAAACTACAGTACAATAATACGATTAAACTAAGAAATTAATTGAACAGATAAATATCATTAAGGTTTTTAAAAAGAATTTTTACAAAATAAACTTTTTGAAGAATTGTTATTTTTACTATTTTATTATTATCTTTTCTTTTTCTTTTTAACATATTTTTATGGCTGAAGGTTTATTTAAAATTCATTTAACGTTTTGTTTTTCATTTTTTTTTTTATCACACTTGATAATGTTATCAGTTATAATTTTCAACACAAATTTTCCAATTATTATTATATTTTAAAACTAACAACGATAATTATTCATTTTAATGTATTCTTTGTTTTTTTCTTCTTTGTTTATTATATATACACTTATCCTTCTTTTTTCCTTATATGATATTAAATGTAATGCTAATGGCCACAGTCGTCGAAGCAGAAATTATTAAATTATTAAATTTCAAGTTTTAATTTTGAAAAATTTGTTACGTTTATGAACGGTTAATGGCATAAAAATTATTTAATTAAAATTACAATTGTTTTCTTGTAATTCAAAATTCATATTCATTATCCAACGAGGCAGAAAAAGGTTTATTCTTTTGAAATATATATAATTTTTTAAATGAATATAAACAAATTACTATAAAATCAAATTTATTTTATAAATGTATCTTCTAATCGGTAACTATTTGATCAGTAAATAACAATAAGCATAATAATATATTTTTAATTTCATGTCCCAAAGCAAAATATATTTCTGAAATTTTTTTTAACGAAAATCGAATAATTAACGATAATTAATTGAAGTATAGAAGAGCGGAGTATTAAACTTACATTTTGCTTTGTGCCAACTCTGCTCATCTAAATTTAAAACATTTATATTAATTTGATAATCAATTGATACTAAACGGCATTAGTGTAAAATACTAAAATGTAAACACATTATACAATAAATATATAATAATTAAGATATATAAAACTATATTTCATAATCGTTTTATCGATGAAGTTTTAATTATGCAATTAAATATTATAACCAATCGCAATAATTTATATTGTATAAAAAAAACTTACATGTATTTTGATACTACAGGATGTAATATCACTAATAAAATTATATTTTTAAACGTATTAGATATTCGATCTTCTTTCTATTTAGTATAGAAATCATTTTTTGTTACTTTATAATTCTTGGGCTATTAAGTGGTTTACTATGCAAAACATCAGGTAAACTACAATCGTTGCATAACTTAGAGCACGTCATACACACGCCAAACACAAAGTATTATAATTAGATGTGAAGTCTGCCTTTCTATCCATCATGCCAATCAAATCGCAATCAATCGAGACAATGGCAGAAACTTTATTGTAAACCTGCGGATAATAATAAACATTACGAACACCTACAAAGAAAGAAGACATCCGTGTGCATAAATACCTAAGTTAAACACTCGTGCCCACCACGATACGTAAATGATCCATAAAGTTTAGAGAAAACTACTGCGCCATAATGCGCACTCGAAATCACCGAAGATCTCTTTGTAGAAACGATAATTCCCTATGGGATTATTGGTTTGTCCCGGTCTCGTTTTTCAATTACTCGCTTGCACGAATACCCGTTTCCTACAATATAATGACGTATTGGCAGGTAAATTATATCTATGCATTATATACATATTGTGCGCATATTATAGGTACACAATAATATGTTATATAGTGAACGGAACGTTGCTGTGTTAAACGTAATGGGGTTTCGATCTTTACGGATTACACACCAGAAGTGCTTACTTGGCATCGTCGCCAGCCGTGTTCTGTGCGGCTGTATATTATAGTACCCGGCCACCGTTTGCCCGTAAAACGTAATGACGTTATAACGTGTTCGAGATATTTGATTAATCTGAACCAAACCCGCTGACAATAAGTGAGTATTTTGATTTTTAGAGCGTGAAAGCTGATGACATAAAAAAAAAAGAGTATATAATAGAATATACATCAAGAAGCCTATTCGTCGTCAAATCACGCTCTTACGATTAACATTAACGTATTTTTTTTATTTTTACGCGTTCACTGTGTATAAATCAAGAAATGAAATAATATGGCATGAGTTTAGAGAACCGGGTTATGATCGATTTCTAATACACAAACGAATTAGCAATACATTATAATATTATACGTTGGATGAATATTGAAATAATATTATGTTACCATATATGCGCTATAAAAAATAATAATTTTATTAAAACTCAAATATTTAAACATTTTTGATGAAATTATATGAAATTACACGATTAAAGTACATAACATTGACATATTTTCGAAACATCATATTTTAATAAAAAAATATTTACATTTTCTGTTGTATTTTGTAAGGAATGATAGTAATTATTAAAAATTTAATTTTTACCAAATATTTAGAAAAATATTTTCTAGACACGATAATATTTTAAAAAATTTTAATTTATTTTTGACCTTTGAATAGATATTTATTTTAAATATTTAAATTTTTTTTTTCAAATTAAGCAAAACAAATTTTTGTTTCTTAGTTAAAAAGTTTAAAAATTGAATAAAAGTTTTCTCATAACTATTAAGTTTTACTTATATTACTTCAAAAGTATCAAAAACACGTATGCACCATTTTTTTAAATAAACGGTTGAATTTTAAATGTCAACGTTAAGAGTTAAAATCAAAATAAATATTTTATTTTGTGAAAAATACTAAAAATATTCAATTTTAATATTTAAAATTCTTAAGTTTAAACATTGAATACAATATGGCTCCTAATTAGTTATTATTAAATTCATTAGAATTGTATAAATATCAAAAATTAATCTTAATAATAAAAAAATACTTTAATATAATACTTGTAAGTACAGTTTTTGACAAAATTTGATAGGCAGGTGAAGCATTTTTCACGGACAAATTCAGTTGTTTCAATGAAATTTAATAAAATGTTACTTATAGAAATTATTAATTTTTCACAGATATTTATAAAAGTATGTTTTCTAGACAACCAATTTTTAAAAATATTTATACTTATTTACTAATATCTTTTGAAAATAATAGTTATATCTAGTGAACTCACTTATAATAATAATAATAATAATAACATAAATTAATCTAAAAATAAAATACGATAAGCTATCCATTTCTTTCACTCTGTCATTTTTTTCGTATAAGAAAATTTATCATTGAGTTTAAATTCAATACTTTCATCATGATCTTGTAAACTTCAATTCTACTAAACAACTAAGTAAATTCTCCAGTTTTTAGATTACTAAAAATAATTTATTTATTATAATACCAATAAAAATTTAAGATATTTCAAATTAACTATACAATAAAAGGAAAAAAGACATCTTAAACATAAAAATAAACCGCCTCTATAATCAATTAATATTATGAGTTGTGAGTGTTGTGCATATTATATTCTGCTAGTAACTTCGCCTATTTTATAATATTCTATCTATATTTCAGATATACAATAATTATTTAGTACATAATATCATTATAATAAATAGGATCTTATTTTAATCAAATATTAAAATTTAATTGATTGCATACTTAATTACTTATATAATTATTATGTATGCATTTGATAAATTATTTGTCCACTTAAATCAAAATATCACATAAATTTAATAATAAATACATAATATAATAAGATATTATTTTATGAAAAATAAAAAATATGAATTTATCTGTTATTATGCCTTATCATTTAAACGTAAAATTACTAATAGGTAACACAAGATAGGAATATCGATTTGCACCATTGATATGCACTCACCATTACTTTATTGTCAGTGTTCAATTATCCAAAAATGAGTACACTGCAGTGTTCACAAAATATCAATGTATGACCTGAAGTTCATTTTATGACTGTTGGTTTTCATTTGATTCGTTAGCTAAATAATCATTCGATTACATTGTGAGTCAAGATATAATATGCAATGTTCAGTCAACTTAATCAAGAGACAGTGATATTTATTATTTTATATATTTTAAATAATACAATTTACAAATATCATTGAAAAATGCTTATGATTGACTCATACTCTCACATAACATTAATAAGCTCTGTAGATAAATTTATATTTGCATTTCACTGAAACTCTTGAATTACGAACATTTGAATACGAAATTGTAATGTAATCATTCAATGTGCTATTTTTCGTCACAATATCGAACAATAATATTATTATATTAGTATCATAATATCATACGATTATCTAAAATAGCGGTTTTATTTCAGATACAAAGAAAATAATTATTTTTTTCCACATTATTATTATCTAGTTATTATGAATATATTTTCAAGTAATTTATACTGCGATGATCAAAAAAAAATTAAAGTTCAAAAATAATCATTGAATCAAAAAGTTCAATAACGTATAAAACCGTAATGTAAATAATATTTAAGTATTATAATATATTTTATATAATTACATTAGCTAATAAAATAAAAATAAAAAAAGAGTTTCCATTTAAAGAAAATTCGTTATATTATTGTGCCTATAATATTGTATTTTAATTCCAATAATTAATTCTAACAAAGTCACAGCAGAAAATAGTCCCTATGATAGTCATTTTCTATAAAAAACAAAATATAAACTGCCATTATATATTTTGTGTACTCAATTTAATTTATTGTGTTATACGCCATATATATATAAAAAAAAAAAAACAGTTGTATATTCAATTATAATAATAATACGTTCGTCTGGTGAATAAATTAGTCGTTTGGAATGTACGGTCATTCTTTCCACCGAAATGTAACAATAACAATACAAGACATGTGTTATTAGTATTATTATTAATTTATTCGTATAGCTTAAATAAATACAAATCAACATTACAACAGTTTAATTATTGTTTATAAGTAATAATAATGAAAATTATAACAAGACTATAAAGATATGTGATATATTATCTATAGAAATATAGTTAATACTAGCCCAAATACTCAGAAGACCGTTAAATTTTTAACAACCTGTCCTCAATAAAACAAGCTCTCAAAGAAGAAAACACCATAACAATTTACACATTTTTAACACAGTTAAGTCAACAATTTTAAAACTCTTATCCAATATTTTTATTTTATTTTTATTTTTTTGCTTTCTCTTAGCAATATGACTTATAACTTGTAATTAATTATAAGATAAAGTATGCTAAGAAGCGTTAATATATTAAAAAAAAAATTAATACAGTAGAATAATAACACGAAAAACTTACTATCTAACCAAAACGCTTATTATTTGGTTATTGCATCAAAATTACTATGATATAGAATTTTTATAATAATAAAAATAAAATAGTTTTTATAATTCCCAGACACACGACCAATTCTATTATCCATTTTACTGCCTCTACTTGGAAGTAAGATAGTAGCTTGTTCGTGTCTTTCTCTCTATCTCTCTCTCTATCTTTGCATACGAATACACAAATCTTGATTATATTGAACAGAGATCAGTGTATCAATACTATCTCCCTGCACTGATTCTCATCAATAATTCAGATACTCAATATTTATTATTGTGTCACAGTCAATTAAATAATATACACAGTCGTAAAAATAAAGTAATATAAGTTAGTCTTATAAATTATATAAAAAAAAAAAAAAAGAGTTTATATAAGATTTTTACGTCTCCTCTATGACCATATTTGGACGACTATCTATTACGAATATAATAAATATACTTAATATATTACCTATATTATATTTATAATTGTTAATTAAACATACCAAATGCGTGGCCAGTTCCCCTTACCGATCGACCTATTTCCGGAGCAACTTTTACGGATATGCGCCACAGAAATCATAATAATAGTAATAACAACAATTATTTCTACACATCGACATTATTATTATTATATATATATATAATTTAAGCTCATAACAGACCTCCGTAATCTCTCTCGGGGAACGGCGAACAGCGGTGAACCACCGAATTTCTCCAAACCACCACTACCATAATATTATTGGTCATAGTCATTCTCGAAATCACGAGGAATTGATAATTATTATCTTTGTTTTTTTTTCGTCTCATGGCAGTCCGGTCAAACCGCGAATAACTGAAACTAGGGCGCGATCTAAGGGTTAAGCCGCGTGCAACCGGTTCTGAATAAGTCAACGACCCCGTGGCACAGAAGTAGGTGGCAGTGGCATCACAAAATTTGTGTCAGGTCCGGTGAAGTTAACGTGTTTGTGCACGTCAAGTACATCGTATATACATGCACAATAATAATAATAACATGTATAACACGACAAGATTGGGTCAAGAACGGCGGCCACGGCAGAAACACTAGTGGAGGGCGTAGGCGGCTGTGGCTGTAGGTCCTGATGGTGGGGACGCGGAGACACGGATATGCCGTCCGGAGGATCTGCCGGTTCCGCGGCGCTGCGACGTGTTCAACTGCAGCCGACTCACCGCTCAGTGCGTCTGCCGTCGTGGGTCCGTCCGTAGATATTTCGCGTCTTCAACGTACCGATAACGTTTAAGTAATTGTACAACTACTATATTGGACTCGTACCGTGGCATATAAGACATAATAAGTGCCGTCGCAGTAGTATTTGTGCACCCAGACGTGCCTGACCGCCGACTGTCTATATTGTACCGCAAAATATTTCAACAATATTATTGACGCACGCGAACGAAAAAGGCGTCGATGAAAATGTTCGCTGACACTACAATGGTCAAATGCATCGCGGTTGCCGTCGTTCTGTTTCAGATATCCGTCATTTTCGGTGAGCATGATATTATAATATATTATTGTACACGCATGATGGTCTTTTTACATCTCACGATATCATTACGATTATCTATTGTTAATTAATTATGTACTTATGTATAAAATCTTCCAAGGCCCGTTGGTGTGTAATCTTCCGAATGAGATTTTACGTCCGATATTCTTATACATTGCGTAGTCGTTGTATTGTATAATGTTATTTTGACCATAATTTGATGATGTCGTGTAATTTTAGCGGATGCAGGTCACCACAGACGGGGCAAAGAACTGTTGGACACTGAAGACAGTGACTTCTTCCGATGCAAACAAGCCAGCAGGAAGGTAAACCATTTACATTGTGTATTTTTATGCGATTTGAATTATACTTTCAATATAAATGCACTAGGACGGTATAGCCAGTATAGGATACTTGTATACGTTATTAAAATATGTTTTTATACGCAACTCTTACGCGACAATATTTTTAAACATCAAATTGTATCCGATATAATTAAGTATTCAAACTTAACCTATGTATGACTTGACCGTACTCGTCGACAACAATTTGGCCTGGTTTTCAAAAGAAACGTTAACTTTCGCCAAAATCCGACAAAAGCACTTTGTTAAAAGTAACAGATTTCTCCGTAGCGCGTATATTATGTGAACAGTATAATAATGCCGTGTACATAATCATTTATTTACATTATACTGTAAAAATTCTTATAAATGTATTGTCATTTTATAACAATATTGATACAATAAATACACTCGTTGTGATACAAATAAAATGTGTTGGACGTTTTTGGAAATAGTAATTTTAGTCCATCGTCCTAGTTGATTTAATTGGAAAAGTAAAAGTTCTTTTGTTAGAACTGCTATCCAACAATAAAATCGTTGAGTTTTGTTTGAAATTTGTCTCCAAGTTTGTATCACAATCCATAATGAATTAACTTTTATACTAGTAGCTAAAGGAAAATAATCCATTTTTACAGTAATTATCGATTTAAAGTAATTTTTAGTATTTTTATTTTTATATATTTATAAAACAAAATACTATGGAATAATAATAAGATATGAAATACTTAATATGTGTGTGTAACTGTCTTTTTTGTACGCTATACGTCAAGATATAACAAGTAAATGTTGATAGTTATAAAATAAAATATTAAAAAAGTTAAAACTAATATAACTTGGATACAAGTTATAATCGTTTATATTCTAGTAGTTACAAATTATAATTGTAACAATTTTTATCTAAATTTAGACTAAATGCATTTTCATAAAATAAAATATTGCAAGGTATTTAATATATTATCTAGATATTACAAAAAACCAAATGTTTTGAAAATGTATTATAAATCGAATAAACGTATATTTTAAAATTGTTTATGTATGTATTTGTTTAGTTTTAAATACAATATTTATATTATACTAAGATTATTTTTATCGAAATGTTATCGAAAAAATAAAACGTAACTTAATTTAAAGTTTTATTTTAGAGAAAAAAATAAGTATTCATTTTACTATTTGAATCGAATAATTATTTATTTAGCTGGGTACCAATTAACTTCTGTTACAGCGTAATATCTTATAATTATAAATTTAAAAGAAGTTCGGTTAGGAAATAATTAATATTTTTTTTGTTTTAATTAAACAAAATATACTTCAATATGTTTTATCCAGTTCTTAAGAAGTAGGTTTATATCTGATTGACATTTTAAATTGTTTATATTGTCTCTTTATCTTAAATTTTATATTATTTAAATTAAATTCAGAAGTAAATACTTAAAACAAAAACAACCAAATTGAATAATTATTTAAATTTTTAATTAATTCTTATTAAAACCATACACTAAAGACTTTTGAAATACTCATGTAAAAACTTTAGTTTGATTTAACTTGGTAAAATATTCGATTGAGTAGTCAATTTTAATTAACTTGTCGAGTACAGTTTGGGTCAATAAACTTGGTTGAGAAATTAAACAGTAATGCTTGTTTTTCCTTCAACATGCTATGTAATTTATATGGAAGAGAAGACAAAAACAACACAATAATTGTGCTTATTGAGTTTTTTTTATTAAATCATAAATGGAAAATATATTAAAAAAATTGAATATATATATACATATGTATTTTAATTATTTAACATTTAAGTTAACCATTGTAAACAAAATATTCTGACAAAACAATATAAAATATCGAGTCTTTTCGTTATTAATATATAATATTTCAAATATTTCAATAATCATTTATTTTTAATAATTATATACTTTTTGCATTAGTAGGAAATATATACTTTTATAATGTTTAATTAGTCAAGAAAAAAACGAAATTAAATTTTCATTTTCGAATGACATATTTTAATATAATTATGTTATTTAATATAAAAAAAAATACAGTAGGTATACATTAGACATTCGAGTTTCCAATAAATACGTATATGTAATTAAATTATTTTTAAAGCACCTATTATTTATTAATAGTCTACCAAAATACTTTCAAGTAGCATATAACTTTTGTTTTAAATCATCCAGGTCGAGGTTAGGTTGGTTAAATTTTGATTTTTTTAACGATCACTCTCGACACAAATTTAATGATATTATTTAATCACGATTCATCCTCAAACTACTCAAACTAGGTATTATAAAAATAGAATTATTTATTAACTAAAACAAAAATCTTTAGTTTTTAATCAAATCCTGTATATTTACAAAAAAAAAAAAAATAATAATAATAAAAACTACTTTATTTTTCAAGTCATGTTGTGGCCCGGAAAACGCAATGAAACGATTTGGCGATAAAGACAAAGTAGCAGCTGACGAGTGTTATGCACAAGTAGCTGAAAAGTTTGCAACAACTACAGGTAAATTTAATTATGTTTAAAATTGACTAAGTAAATTTTGCATTTAGTGAGCAGTCTATTTAAATTAATTTCATAAAGATAAATGATCGTTGGATATGTTAAAATATGTACATTTTATTATTTTTACCATATTTTGTTTTTTATATCAATTTTATTAGTATTGTAATAATCCATATTATAATATTAGGTATAGCAAATATTTTATTATAAATAATATTTTTTTCTTTTATATTGAATATTATTTTACGATGACACCAAGAATTAATAATTGTGTAGTATTATATTATGTAAATTCCCTATTAATTACCAATTCTTGATGTTATAAAACAATAGTTAATTATATTATTATTTAATAATTATAAGAAGAACATTATTAACCATAATTCCAACAAACTGTTTTAAATAAAACAAATAATTTTGATCATAGGTATCTATGCCAGTAATTATTTTAATAATAAGTAAGAACACTGATACGATCGTAAAATATACGAGTATATACATTTTACGATCTTATCATTGTCTTATGATTTTTTATATTATTTATAATAATATGATAAAAATGTATATAATTATAATAATAATAATAATATATGAGTTTTTAATAATCTAATCACGTCACAATAATTCTGAGCTGAAACTTTCTATATTATGGTTTCCAATCAACTATGAATTTTAAGATTCTAAGTTTCTGACCTCTAAACTTTCTCCACCATGTTTATAATAAGCGGACGTTCAACTTAACAGATTCTATTGAAATTAAAATATTCATGAAATACAATACGTTATATAATTAAAACTATTCTAAATCAACTATTTAAAAAATGGTTTCAAGCTGTCTACAATATTTTTGAACTATGTTAATGTACATACCCTTAAAATTAATTTTGATTAATTAATTTAAAACCTATAAATTGTAATTAAAATGTTTTATAAAATTAAGTAAAACATAAAATATTAAAATTAGAACAAAGTCTACCTTTTATACCATACTCTAGTTTAAATAAAAGCAAATATTTGTATTGGGATTTATATCCTATACTAAATACTTAAATAGTTGTCCCCTCGTGTCCTTAAACTATGTATTTTGGCCCTTATAATAAAGCATATAAGTAATATAACTATTATAATTTATTTATACAGAAAATTATTTTCTATGGTTTTTATACTAGTCAATACAGTGGAAGTATCAATAAACAGAAAATGTAATCCAAAAGTTTTCATTATTATTTTCATTCTATAAATTCAAAACACTTTAATAATTGAAGGTGACAATATAAATCCAAACTTGTTTAATAATATTGTGCAAGTATGAGTATCGATCGTGCGCTGTAAAATATTTATCGTTGTCACTTGTATCCCCGCGCGCAAACCTATGCATTTTATATGAGATGGTCACTTGTATTTTTCACAACCCCGTTTGGTATGTACAGTAGGTAAGTTTCAAATTAATTAAAATAAAAAGGATCAGTAAAAGGATTTGAATAAAATTATCCCCTTCGTCTAAATTGACAAGTTCGGGATTAAAATCTAGACTATACAAGCGCATGTGTTGCAAACATCATGTTGGTATAATATCGAAGTAATTTTTCGTTGTGAAATTACTATTGGATAACACGAATGTCATTTTAAATTAATAAAAACTAATTCTCGGCGCTCGGTCAGAGACGTTAAATTTTCAGTATACATTTACATGCAATGTACGATATAATGAGTACATGTCCAGATTAGTAAATTTCGACTTTCGAGTTTACGTTTTATTGTGCTGATATATTAGGTTCTTGATTAATATTTTGTTTTTGAAAATTGTTGTACATAATAATAGAACAATATCTTGCTGCCGGTATTATAAACATACACAGAAATTAATTTGTAGTATATTTTCTATGCAAATTTATGTCGTGTATTCGAACGGGGTTATGTGCGTATTATGTTTTAGATGTTCAAAATTCAAATTAATATTATACTTTGGACGGTTTTCTTCATTTTATTTGAAATTAATGAACTTCTATCATATATACATATATATACATATATGCATGAATTATACACATATACAATTATATTACACTATTACAGTACATTTTTTATGTAATACGATTATAGACAAACGCTTGAATCAAAAATAATTAACATTGAATTACATTTCACGTAATATTTAATCTATGTAGATAATATAAAACTAAAAAGTTAATAACAATAAGAACAATAATAAGTAATAATAACATGATTTAAAAGGAAATATCACAAATATATCAGAGTAATATCAACTATTCAAATTGAATATAACATTAGATATATTCGATAATTCATTTTTAGTTGATTGTATTGTCATTCAACACGTCATAAATATATGGATAGTTTTATTATAAAACAAAATATCTTATACCTTTCTAAAAACCTGAATTGTAAATTATAATCAATTTTAATTTAGTCTATCTTTTTCCCCGCAAAAAAAAAAATAATAATAATAATAACAATTATAAAAATATAATGTAAGATAATACGTACAACAATACAAAACAAATTAATTATAATTTAACAGTGTTTAAAAGAAGATATATTAATCATAATCACACATTTATGTTACGTATTACAATCTCTTTTTGTATTTTGTCATATTAAAGCTGCATTAAATTAGCTATTTTTGATTATTTATGCTGATATCTCATTTTTAACACTTGAATTCGTTATTCAAAAAATGTGTTTGTACAATTGGTAAGATTAATAATTCTATTTAACAGTTAAAACGTTTTGACAAATCAATTAATGATAATTAAACAAACAATAATAATGAAACGTAATGAATTAGTTAACTCAATAAAATAACTGGCATTAATTTAAAGAAAAATAGTTGGTACAAATAATAAAATATGTTAATTTCATATTATTGTATTTGACGATTTTACAGCTACTACACCCAAACAAGACTTGTTTTCCAGTGAAGCTGTAAAGGTTACCAAGAAAAAGCAATTCGTGAGTGTTTTTTTTTTTTAATTGACTTATTTAATTTGTGTTTTTTTAACTCAACAACTTATTTTTTTAATTTATATTTCAGTGCCTTCACGAATGTATTGGAAAGAAAAACAAATTGGTACTTATAGAAATTAATATTGAATATAATAATAGTAATAAAAAATAAAAAAGATAATATGTAATTTAAAATTAATTTAGCTCACCGAAGACGGTTCATTGAACAAAACTTTTATAGCTGATTACGCAATGAAGAGCATCTTCAAAGAACAGTGGCAGAAACAAATAGGGCAAAAGGCCTTGGACAAATGCCTCGAGGAGACCTACAGTAAGTATACCCACATATCTTATTGTCTCTATGTAGTTTTACACGGCAGCGAACAATACGCCTGATGACCACATACTTGAACGAAGATTTTATCATAATTTTAAAATATAACACTTGAAAACCAAAAAATGTATATAATTCAATCGTATTATAGTATCTATATTAGATAAGCAAACGTCACACCCGCCGTGAACTGGTACGTATGTAAACGTATATAGTGTTCTTCTGGTATATGCATAATATATTATACAATATGTTCTTTAACTTAATTTTCAAATTGATTTAATTGATTTATAACAATGAAAGTAAATGGTACGTTTTGAATAATAACAGATTATTTTTATGATGGTTAATGGTAATATAAACTGTGTATCTTTTAAAAATTAAAAATTTCAAAATAGCACATTTTCGAATAAAATATTTGAAAACAGTTATGATAATAATACCTTAATAAAACTTTTGTTTTTCATGTAAATAGTACTTTTTAATAAGAAATTACGAAGTAAATATAAAGGTTTAGAAAAACAGCTAATTGTTTAATATGTCTTTTGAGTATTAAAAGTACTTTTTCAAAAATTAAATAAATAAATAACGGCACCTTCCCTGATATTTTTTTAAATATAATTTGATGAATAACACACAATTTAAAATGTTACTTTTCGTAATCCAGTCGAGTAGGCACTTCACACTCACTGTATGTTTATAGTCTTCTACGTACAATTTGAAATTTAATTCTAATGCTAAACTCAACATTTCTAAATTATATTAAAAATTGTACTTAAAAATAAATATCAGTGGTTTAAATATTTTGTGTAAATAAAAATATATTTTTATCTTTTATCACAAATGTGTTTTAAATCGAAAATCCATCAATGTTAGTGATCTATACAAAAAAAAAATGTATAAATGAACAATACGACCAAAAGGTTTAGAAACCCCATTATTTACGAGCAGGCAATTTCTATATACTTACCTAGCTAAACGATTTACACATTATAAGTGTTCTTTGTAATATGAGCTTTATAAAAACTGCAAACTCCCCATTATTGTTAACGGTGTTGGTTAACATAGGGACCAGTAGTATACCGGAAGTCCCTCAAAACTGCTATTACATAAAATACTTTTTAACACAAAATTTTTTTAATAATTATCATTGTAATTATTTTACATATCAGATCTTCAAAACATCGTTCATTGAGTACGAATTCGATGTGTGTGCACATAATTTTCATTCTAGTTTTTTTTTAATATTTTTTATCAGAAAATTACATTAATATAGTATTTTTAAAAATCACACTATACTTTACTTTAATATTAATTTGTTATTTAAAAATATAACCATTTCTAAAATTAAAATCAATTGCAATGTAATATTACTTAATGTCGTGTGTCGAATGTACCTACTTACAAATTTTAAGAATTATGTAATATCCGTTGGAATAATAAATTATAACATTAAAATAGCTACATTATAGTTGTTTGAATATAAATTAATTTACTATACAATCATCCAAACCTGAATGAAAATTCATTTTTTGGTATAACATAATGCGTTGCTATATTGAATACGATGGTCCATTTGAATTTGTTATTGCTATTCGATAATGAAATTATTGGGAAAAAATAATAGTATAACAATAACAGAGTACATTGTTATCGAAAACATCGAATCGTATAAAATATTTTATTTATTTACTGTAACATATTCTATATTTGTTAATAAAATTAGATTCTATGATAGCTTTAGCATAATGCACACTGGCACAATATTTATATCATCACATTAATTCATAAACATAAGCAAATAAATACTATTACAAATCCCTTTTCTATTTACACATTGCTCTTTGTTTTCAATAAAAAATTGAGTATGTAAACTTTAGACTCGAGTTAATTTGTAAAATTGTTGATTTAATCGAATCCCTATAACCGACTGATCACGTTATTGCGTTATTGATTAATCACTTTAATACTCTCGACCAAATAACAATCCATACATAATATAATGTATCAAGTACATAGTAGGTACCTATATGAACTTACCGTACACACGAAAATTTAATTTAAGAATTTAATGAAAACGGTTCAATATTATTATGAAACCATGCAATTTGTTTCAGTTCCGTGGCCAGCAGAAGAAACAGAACACAAATGTAATCCAGTATACGTACAGTTCCAACACTGTATGTGGTTTGAATACGAGTCGGTAAGTACAACACACCGTTGTTTAATTCCATTTAATTTTTACGCTCGAATTGGCAATTTGTTCTGTAATCTGAAAACAACATATACATTAAGCGTCATACTTACATATTATACTAAAATGGTGTAATAGTGATATTATTTCATGTCGTGCGAGTACAATCAGCCAACGCTAAATGCTTCCCGCGTTACTCCGCACCGGGGAAGACCAGACGTCAAAACATTGATTTGTGATTCAGTCATCGGAATTCGTTCCACGAACCTATATTATATAACAGGGGTGGCCAGCGAGAAGAGACTCGCGAGCCATCCAATATACTAATAGATATGGAAGAACCGAAATGGAAAAATATGTCATATTATTATATAATTATGATAAAAAAATATGATTAAAGTAAATAATATAAGATATTGAGATATGCGAGCCGCAAAAGTCTATAACGGTAGCCGCAGTTTGGCCACCACTGTTATATAATAATACTTACATTTTATACAACAATTGTTCAAATAAAATAATAATAACAATTTAAAAAATCGTCTATAAAATATTCAACACAAAACAAATTATTGTACTTCAAGCACACAATTCATTATCAGGTGTATTCACATTGCATCAAAAATCTTTTTTCAATTTTTAACTTTCAAGCTACGTGTAATTTTCTGTACATTTTGTAATGCGCATTTTTTACTCAAATTATATCTTTCATGGTTTTAGTTCGTAACATTTTATTGTAATTTAGAAAATGTACGTTCTGTTTCAAAAGTTGTTGTTGGTTCTTTATTTGAAAAACAACATAAATTGTATGGACTACTAAGTATAAGGACTAACTAGTCAATACGGTTGTTGATAGATTAGAGAATCGAACGAACATTTTGTGTAAAGAAAAGTAACATATTTTGCAATTGTAATTTAAAATATATGTAATCTGCGTAATATTATGTAACATTAATTAGAAACTTAAATATTTATAAAAAAGTATAAAATTAAAATAATAATTAGCTTTTGTTATTACTATATAATATGTTCTCATTGATATATAATATGTATCCACTATCCAGTAATAAAAATAATAACATCATAACGCTTGTATATTAATAAAAGTTAAATATTTCACTAGTATTTTTATTATTTAAATAATAATAAAAATCGAAGTATGTATAATCAATTATTTTTCCACTGTTGATAGATTGGAACTTTTGACGAATTAAATTAATATTTGTATTAAGTATTATTTAATGTATATTATTTTATGAATAATACAATAATAATATTTTTAAAACTGTAAAATAAAATGATTTTAAAATTTTTAACTTAAAATTTGGATAAATAAATATTATTGTTTTTGTCTGATTTATGATCAAGATATTATATTGTTTTACTAGATTTTGTACATTCGTAAATAATATAATAACTATTATTCATCGATATTTTTTTATAAATTAATCAAAATATATTATATTTAATCCAAATTCATAGCATGCTTATAATATATCGATGAATAATACTTATTATATTATTAATGAATGTACAAAAACCAGTAAAACAATATAATATCTTGATCATAAATCAGACAAAAACAATAAGATTTATTTATCCTGGTTTTATGTTAAAAATTTTAAAATAATTTTATTTTTGATTAAGTTTTAAAAAAATACAAAATATGTTTGTAAAATAATAGAATATTTAATAGACTAAGAAATCAATAATAGTATATCCATTTAATTCAACAAGGGAATACAATATTCTAGTTTTTTTCTTAAAAAGACTAAAAACATTTTTAATATTTGCATAATACTGAAATACTTATTTGGTTATTAAATAAATATAAATAATAACAATATCACATTAAATCCTTCATTGAAAATTGCTCCGTATTATTAATAATAATTAATAACTAAACAATATACGTAACTATATATGTAAATTTATAAGCGATTAATTTTGTACTGCTTATTTCATTTTACAAAAGAATATATTTCTTGATGAAGTTCCTCTACTGAGAGGCTTCTTCACTCCGTCATTTTTCTATAGTATTATTTTATTTTATTTAATATTTTATCTATCTTATTATTTAAACTACCAAAAAATTGTTTAATAAAGACTTTAAAAAAAAAATTGATGTGTCACATATAAGTTAGATGAACGGAAATTTAATAACAGGCACTTAAACCTATAATCACGTTTAAATTAATATAATTGTTCTATACGTAATAAATTATTGTATATTTTTTTTCAGAACTGTCCAGCTAACAAAATTAAGCTCAGTAAGTATATTTATTTATTTTACTGTGTTTCCATAAGATAATAATAATAATTTATTTAATTATAATTTATAGCCAAAAAATGCGAAAAGACGCGAAACCGATATAGGATGCAAAAATCACCATCAAATTAATATTCTGCAAAATAATGATATTAATACTTTGATTGGAAAAAATTGCAATACATAAAATATATTACACACGTTTTCAGTCAGTTTGTTAAAATTCAAATCTATCGTTTAGCTTTATTATTATTATTAATTTGTTATGAATACTTTTGGGCGGTTTAAAAAAAAAAATAATAATAACTAACTGTATGGAGTTACGATCCCACCATAATTTTATTTTTTTTTTTTTATTATATTTTATTGTTTATTTTTTTTTTTTTAATTATTATAACCATAAAATAATTCTGTTGTTTTTATATTAACTATGTCAAGGAACTCATATTTATATCATATTATATTGTATTATGATGTCAATACCACGCATATACATTCTGTACACTATTATTATTATGTTTATTATAATTTATAACTTTGATAATTTTATTTAATCTACAACATTTTTGAGCCATCTTTGACTTAGTTTGTTGATATTAATAAATCATGTTTATTTGATGATCGTAAATACTATTTATCAAAAATATATTTGTTGTAATCGTTATAATTGATTTATTTATATGTTTTATATGACAGTGTGAAAAAATAATGCTTTTAATACCTAATGAGATTAAATTAATTAGAACTTATTTGTGAAAAAATGACAATAAAGGAGGTCAGTACCCATAGTGGCTATTTCTGTAACATACCTATTCAATATCGATCATAGTTTTGGTTACCTATATTACGTTCAAATTAGACTTATACGAGTATCTTCATCTTGCGGCGTTCCGTTGTACCAGTGTCCAATTAAATAACAAGGAACCATATGCAAAATATATGTATGTATAAATAAAAACAAAAATGGGCAGTCGTGATGGACGTTTGAAAAGCGCCAATACGAGTCCCGAATCGTCGTCGTTATCATTGTCCTTATTATTTTGATCATTATCGTAATTATATTATTTCATTATCTAGATCTTAATTACAATTATTATTATTGTCTCCATCGTCATTTTTATCATTATTATTATATGTTTAATGTTCCACCACACTATTATTTACGCACAGTTATATTATTTATAATAGTCAATAATATTCTGTACCTACTAGCAGTGGTGTATTTGAGGTTATTCCGCCTATAAACACTTTCCAATTCGCCGCCATCTCCCCCCCCCCCATCTTCCTAAAATTATTTATGAAACATATTTGAACATACAACTTGTTTTATTACCAATAATATTATATAGCGAATTTTTACTGTTTAACTTGTAATTCTAAATGATATAATATCTAATTTGTATAAAAATATTTTTTCTACTCAAAAAATTAATAAAATTTGATTTCATTAAATGAAAAATACTTTTTGTAATTTTGTAAAAAGAAATCGTTAAAATTTGCCTTTCTAGGCACGGGTCTATAGGGCCTGTGCTTAAATACGCCTTTGCCTACTAGTCTTTTATGACTCTATAAAAAGATCAATATGCACCCTTTTATTATTACGTACAAAAAATGTGCATTATTTTAGATGGTTCCAAAATAATTTTAGTAAATTAATTTAAACATAAACGAAACACTACAATTTAATAATAAAGTTATCTTCATATAGTTTAATTAACTTATTATTTTTTTATTCAACACAAAATATTTGATTTTAAAAAATACAGTAGTAACCGCTTATGTCAAGCAAATCGTAAAGTAGTTTTTGTCTAGATTCAGTGTTTTTTTTTTTGTCTTAAAAGTATTGTCTATATTATGTAGTGGTCAATATTAACTAAGTACCATATTTCACACTATGCATTCAAATATCTTTTTAAGTTAATTAAAATTTATACGATATTATACATTTAAAACAAACTATGAATAAATAATACTAATATACTAATAATTACACATACGATTATTAAAAAGCTAATGAAAAGTTCACATAACATTCAAAATTTCACATTAAATTAATTTGAAATTTCAATATTTCATTTTTATGAATAAGACTTATTAACGCTTTGCTGTTAAGCACGCTATATATTTATTAACCGAGGATTACAATTGCATTAAATAAAAATGTTTATTTCCCCCTTTAAAAAAAAAAAAATAATAATAATTACTAACTGTAATTAAAAATATTTTCCCAAGGTCATTTAAAAATACATTGATACTTGGATCGTAACTAAAAGTAATGTCAGTAATGAAGTGAAGCATAATTTCAGTGTCCATGTAGTTATGGTGTTGATTCTAGGGTTAAACAAAATATATTTTTTAATGACTGTATTAGATTTAATACCTTATTTTATTATAATAATACGATGTGTCTATGTTGAATATACCTATATAATATGAACAAAACCACGATCCATATGAGGGAATTATATTATAGGATATGACTTTTAGTAATCTTTGGCTATAGAAAATGGGATACATCATATAATCTCATATCTTGTGTACAGGTTAGAAAATATAGATAACTCAAATGTTGTACTTAAATAATTGTATTATTCGTTTAATAATTTATATCATTAGATAATTTTTAAGTGCGTTAAAAGAAAAATAATAATAAATAAATAAATAAATAAATAATAATAATAACTAATTATTTATATGATAATATTATTAAAATAATATTAGGAAACTAAAGTGCTCATATGACCTATACGTTAATAACATCTAATACTTCACGAATATCATTAGAATTACTATTTAGAATTAAATATTGGTAAACTGAAATTTGTTTTTATCACGCTACCGAAACGTAATATTAAGACAAGTAATTTATTGTTTTAAATAATATCTAATAGTAATGACTAATCTATAAATACCACACGTACTATTACACTATTATCATTCACATTTCTGAAACTTTCTTAATCTGCAGTTGGATAATTTATCACATTAGTATATTTATTTGTTTTCCACCAGCTATTAAAAAAAAATATTTAGAAGGTACATATCATACAAGCATGGTGTTCAACTTTTTCCGTAATATATTTTCAACTAATTCTAACGTGATATATTTTAATATTTATATTATATATATTAAAATAACTTTGGACTCATATTATCAAATAGATAAGTAAAATTTAGTATTTTAAATGTGCAAAGTCTAATCATATTTTTTTTTTTTTTTTACTAAATTCAATCAGAATTCCATGAAAAGAGAAAGAATCTTTATTGAAAATGGATAATATTTTAGTATGATAATGTAAAAAAAAATCTATTATTATTATTTTATACTTATTATAACCAATGTTTATTTAATATTGTATTTTATATAATTATTATTCAAACTTTAAAATTAAAATATCAATAAAATCCTGTGAGATTCCCTTGATAATATTATTACCTCTAAATGTAATAATATGTAAGCCGACTCTATTATTAGATTTAGATATCTAATGGCATAAAATTGATTAGTTGATAAAAATTTGCTATGGTTTACGTACATAAAACAAAGACAACACATACGGGTATGACGTTTTTTATTACTTGATAATTATATATTATTTTTATGTTTGACGTAATAACTTGAAAAAAAATTAGTAAAATATGTATACTATATTACTTTATGTTATTTAAAGATTCTTAATAGAAAAAGTTAATTTTAAAATAATGAGTTAATTTTTTGTGTATGATATCATATTTTTAATTAATTAATTTAGTTTAAACTTCATTTTAAATAATAAATTTAATTTTACCTCATTTTTATATTTTTTTTCATCGTGACAATCAGTGTATATTAGTATTATGCTATTATTAACTGCCATTATACATTAATTGTGTAATTAAAAACCACCCAATTATATATTCAGTACCAGTGCATAATCGAATTAAAATCATTTTTACCACTTAAAGTATTACGATTTTACTAAGCAATATATTGAATATCTTTCCAGCTTTTTCCTTTTTCTTCTTCTTTTTTTTTGCGTTTTGCATCCAACCATTACACGGAAGCAGCTGAATATTTCCTATTTCTGTAAGGCTCTGTCCCCAATCCACCTCTTCTTTGCTCATATCTAATATTCTTTGGTCATTCACCATTTACTTATCCGTCTTTTTTCAGTCTTCCTCTAACTCGTTTCTTTATTTTTTCACTATTTCTATTATCATTCTCACCACCTCAAAGTCCCTTTCCTCGTGGCTCCTCAGTTTTATCCCTCTATAAATGTATATTAACAAGTTTAAAAAAAACTACGTAATATGGGCACTTGATTCGGTTTATATGGTCAATTTTTATTTTATCATAGCGTTAGAATATAAACATACGTATTTAAAAGCGACTAATTTAATTAGGTTTCATCGTATCTATGAACTCGTGTTTATCGAAAGTAATAAAAAGCATTACCACCTCTATCTGCATATTGTACCAAAAATGGCACAAATTAGTTGTTGGTAGTTTCTATTGTTTAAAATAAGGTTACAACATTACTGCATAAACGGCCAGATTTAGCACAAAAAAGCGAACAATTTTGATGTTAGGTACATCTAGCTATCGGTGAAATTGTGAACTTCAGATGAAAATTAAATGACTGAAAATATTATTGTTGTGCAAAGTAAAAAACTACCCACTTTATGTTATTACAACAATAAAATATTTTGATACTAATGATACTACTGATTTTAGGTAAAAAAAATACTACCTCGTAATATTTTTTTTCGGAATGTTTTAAAAATACGTATAGATTTTTAAGTAAAATACTTATTGAAATATATCATAAACTAATTTTATGTCCAAACTAACCCTTAATCAATTTTAGGAGTAATTTTACTTAAATATTTTTTTAAATATTTTTCTTATTTATCCTGGTAATTTTTTGCAATAAGTACATATTTTTCGAAAAAAAATAAAAATGCATGCAGAATATGCCTTATATTGTTGACCTTTTTTTTTATATTATAATTTTTTTTTTTAAACTAATTTCGGTTTTTATGGGCAACCGCTTAATGTGGTCAAACAGTGCCAATGTGCCCATATTAAGCGGAATCCACTGTATTAAAATCCATTTAACATTTTTAAAAATGATCTTAGTATGTATTTATGCGATTTTTGATACTATAAATTATACATCATATTTTTTTTTATCAAGTTACCAGATTTTAGTATAAACAATTGAACTTACTTATACAGTTATACGTCAATAAGTAATAACCTAATAATATAATTTATTATTGACGCATATCTGTGTATTAATGGTAATGTAGCCAGTTAATCACTTTATATCTAAGTTTCTTAACATTATCAATCATCTAACTACTGGTATTTTTAACGGTACTTCACACTCTCCTTACGAATCACATCAGCCATACCATACCTAGAACCTATGCTACTTGTTCTGTTATTTTATCAAGAAAATTGCTCTTTGAAATATTTTTTACTCATTTTTTCACTAACTAGTAACTGATTAGAACTTTATTAGCTTACTCTTTCATACACAAAATATTCTGAAAATGTATGAACACTTTTCTTTTGATCTTTGTCAACCTATATACGATACTTAATTTGTTTCGTATCTTATTCCTAGGTCCTCATCAGTAAACATACTTCTTAAATTTCGTCTTTCTCACTATACTGTTTGCTTATTTATTTTTGAACTCTAACCATTCCTTACTATTTCTATTAATTTAATATTTTTAAATTAAGTTTTCTTCATTACTATTAATTCCTAATTCTTTTATTATCTCAACACGACATGTCCTTTTCCTATGTCATATTGCTTTTACTTTCACCAACAACATCAACTGCTACACTTTTAATTACATTTGCTGCCCTTTTTTTAAGTTTACTTTGTATTTCCCTTCATATTTAACTTCATATTTTTTTTTCAGCTTCCTCGTGAATAACTTAAAATTTTAATACATTGAAATCACGAATTTTAACTCAAGATTTCAAGTTCACCATGAAAAACATACGAAGAAAATAGATACTATTAGAGCAGACTCCAAAATACATAAACCACTACTAATCAAAACATATGATTAATTTAAGATGTATTAAACTTTGTTTGTAGTTTAAATTTCAAAGAAGCTGCAAGTCATAAATAGCAACTAAAAACTATTTTTAAAGATAAAATAAAAATATCAACAAATTATGTGCACATAACACCGATTGAAAGCAGAATAAAATTCGTAGATCACACCCTTCCACTATTTAAATCTCGGATTTTGAATTAAAAAGTCCTCTTGTTTATATTTCTTCCTATACTATATTATTACACTTTTTCCTGAAATTACTTGACATACGCTTCCTTTAAAATTTATCTATTTCCCGTGTAAAATAATGTATAGATGAACTATTTCTTTCATTTTTAAAAGTTATGTAACAATATCTATGAAAAATATTTATAATCACCGACTCATACCTATATAAACTTCAGTACTCTTTCTGGAGTTGCATTTCTTTCTCCAAATACCATACATTTATCCATACATTCGCTTATACTTTGCCCTATCGCTTTTTAAGTATTTATTTATGTCACCGCCAATCATAATATGCTTAATATAGCAATGCATGGTATTTCTTACACTATCTCATCACTATTCTTCCAAATTTCATCTTTAGAATACTACCCGCGTGCTAATTGTACTGCATAATATTAAATACTTATAATAAGTGTAATTTAGCACTTTATTCTCCGGCATTAATCTTATCATTATCATTACTTTTCATACAAATCATTCCCATATTTCCTTGCATGTCTTCTTATCTTTTATCACACCCGCTTAATTTTTGTAGTCTTTATAGAGTATATTATATCTTATACCTTTTTTCAATTTTCCTTATTTCACTTTGTTAACTTATTTTCTTACGAACAACAAATATTCACATTACTTTTCTTCAATATCACAACTAACTTCCAACTTTTAACTGTTAACAAATATAACAATCTTACATTACAACAACCTACTCTTACTCTTTACATCTCGCGTAAAAATAGAAGTAGTTTGAAACTCAAGGGTGTATAATATAATTTCCCTATACTGTAGGTAATTAGATCTATTTTCCCATAAGAAATCCCTATTGAAGTTTATGACTAAGTCATTATCAAACATAAAAAATACCTTCTGGTACAAAAATTAAAAAACATACAATATTCTAAATAATTGCAAAGTAGAAATCTTGTATTAAATATTTAAGTTTTCTAACAGAAAAACAAAATTTTTTTTATAAATATAAACCGAAAAAACACTATTATGTATTATCTGACATTAATGGATTTTTAAAATAATTTTTCTAAAATTAAAACTTAAAATTTAAGTATAGTGTTATTAAACTGAAATTCCACTAGCCATTAAAAATAAGTTTTCATTTAATAAGTTTTAAAAACTGTTGATATAAAATGCAACTTTTGCAATAAATATACGGTACACCAACTTGTTTGTTTTATAATTTTTTTACTTCGATAAAAAAAAATTTAATTTAAACTTAAATTTAGACTAAAAACTTGACAATTGCTTTTGGTTTTAAGGGATCTGAAAGTTTTCGTAATTTATAGCGTAATATGCATATTTTAATTATAATATAGTTTTACATGATGGTAGTTGTTTAAATAGTAATTACTATAAATATTATATCATTTATTACGTATACATTTATTTACACTAGTACACTATATTTCAAAATAAATAAATACAAGTATCGATGAGCAATGATCATATTATGTACTTTAACAATTATATGATATTTTTTTTTTTTTTTTATAGAAATTATCAATTTTCAATGTTATTACTTTTTTTGATTTCAAATTGTAAAATAGAATATTGTTAAAAGAATTTAAACACACACAAATTTAATTTTGAACTAGCAGTAGTTATTCGTTAGAGATCTTTAAAGCTTTGTTAATACAAAGCGAAACAGTACATGGATAGTCCATTAATTTTCTAAACTACTACTATTTAAGAAAATTAGGTTTATTTTTAGAATAATTAACTTATTCTTATACTAAAAATTTTTTTTCAATAAATATAGATATATATGACTAGATTATAGAAGAACACACCGATTTATGAAATTTAACTAACTAAAATAAAGGTAGTAAACATTTCTTAGTTATATTTTTGTTTTATAAATACATAATTTATCGTAAATATTAAAATTATTTACTATAACATACTAAGAAAATCAAAATGTGTAAGAATAAGCTAATACAAATTATATATTTTATTGCTTTAAAATAATATTATTTTGCTAAAAATTTATTTATATATTGATTTAGATAGAAAGTACATAATGATATTCAAATTGTAATAACTAAAAATATAATTTATACAATTTTTTGTAGTATATTGTATAATTTTATTATTCATGTGGGCATGGTATAGAATATAATAAAGTATATATTGTAATATGACATATTTTTTATATATTGCTAGTTAACTACAGATTAAAATAGAAATAATCATATCATAACCAAACCATTCATTATTCTAAAATGTGATACTTTAAATAGTTATTTTAAATACTAAATTAATAAAATAATAATTTGTGGTTATTTTGTATGTAATTATATTGGATAGATAAGATAATACTACTTATTAGACGTCGTTTTTTAAAAAATAGCAAAATATTTTTGCAGTACAGTTTATTATAATATTAATTTAGTGTAATAACTTTTATAATACATTAATAATTCCAATATCCTACGATCGATTTAAAAATTTATATTTATGTATAAAGCCATTCATTAGTTTTTAATATGTCACAGAATTATATTTTTTACATTTTTCTAAATACAGAAGGCTTTAATATATAGTAGTGAATGAATTCAGGCTTAAATTACAACAATTTACAACACTCATTATTCGTAAGTTAAAACATTTTACAAAATGTTGTAAAGAATTTTAATGATCTATTAATACGTATATCAATAATATGTACCAACGTACGTCATTTGTTTATCAATTGACTAAATAATAATTTCGAATTCATTAAAAAACAATAAGGTACTACGTTTTTATAATATTTATTTATTTAATTAATTTGTAATTGTTATTAATATTTCTTTTTGATTATAACCAGGTAAAATTTTACAGTCAATTTTTAAATAACAAAATTGAATTTCAATAAAACCAAAGTCATTATAATATCACAATAAAAACAAATCCCAATGATAATTCAAACAAATCTTTCAGTTTATGTGCAGTACTCGTGTGTAATTCATAAATCTTGTTGAATGGTATGAAAGGTATTTCATTAATATTTTATCCAATGTTTCGTTGAAAAATGTCTATAAGAATAATTTTTCTCGGTGATATTATAAAAATCACTTCCAAAGTAATAACAATTAATACTAATTATTAATTTGTTTCAATAATATAAGTGCGTTGTAAATTACTTCTCACTTAATAGATGTTCAGCATAATTTTAAATTATTTGGGTGATGTTTGTGCTATACGTCGGCCCATGAACAATCTTCTGGAGATATGATTAAAATAATAACCTAACGGAAATAATAGCGAAATTGTGCTGTGGACGGAAATATAAAGTCTCCGGTGGCTCTCTTCCAACCATAGTAGTTGGTGGCGTGTGTGAATACACAATGTTCGAAATATCAAAGACGAACATTGTAAATGCACGGACACGTGAATATAAATATGGAATATTAAGGTAGTTATATGCCCACGGGTAAAAGGAGTTTTTCCATTCAATTATATGAATAAACTACGAACCGATAATATATATTACCTATAGGTAATATAACTATGGTTTTGTAATGATAAGTGTACGATTATTTTAATTAGAAAATTAATTTAATTTTACTTAAATTCTTCGATAAACATTTTATCGATTTTGACGAAAACAAAATTCTTAAACCATTAAATATATAGTTTATTTAACTTTCGGCTTATAAAAACAGGTACCTACATACGTATTTAATTCGAATTAATTTCTAGTACTCATAAATATTAATATAAATATCGGTCAAGTTAAGAATTTCACAATGACTTGAACTTACTTAACTTGTTAACTACTAAAAGTACCATAGAATTTTAGAGAAAATATAAAAACCACAGAACAATAGTTATTCCTATAACGATGGAACATTTTTTATTGGATAATACGACACACCCTTATTCGACTTATGTTTAACAAGTTATTTTTCTATAGCGGTAAGTCGACCCTTTCAGTTTAATGCTGCTAAACACCATCGTCGAATATCTCTACTTACGAGACATTATTCCGCAGATCCAATTTAGTAATCTTTTCAAGCGTATAACTGACCGAAAAACAAAAATAAAGGAAAACTTCCACCCACAAAAAAATGTCGGGACAATCGATTTGGAATAATGTGAATAGGTACACTCATTTACAATACAATGCACCTGCCACGTATTTGATTGTTGGGAAAAAAAACTTTTCATTTTCGATTAAAAAATAAATGCGAATAAATACTCCGAAAATGCTATATAGATACACCGGTATAATAGATGTTCCACAGGGCGACAACCAATTTATTACTGCTTCGTACTGTAGTCGTTTTAACTTCAGCTTTTATTCTCACAAAATAAGAAATGAAAACCTATTTAAAAAAAATCCAAATTCACTTTGAACTCATCTGTATCATCTGTACCCATGGTGTTTAGACTTCTTATGAAAAACTCATTTAAAAAAAATGTCAGATGTGACAAATTGAATAAAAGTTTGTATCCCGTGGCACATATTATATAAATTCTACCAGTTAAGTTAAAATAAATCTTTCAAACTTTATTTTTCTTTTATATTTTTTTATAAAATATAAAATATTATTTTATAAAGCCACAGTGAGCATACATTATTATAGATATCACAAATTATGAACCATGATTTTTCAAACGCCAAAACTGAATTTAGGTACTTGCTTACAGTTCTAACTCAATGACAACTGTAACGTTATCATAGATATCAAAATTAAATAAATATTTTTAAAAAAATAATTTATTATTTTACAAAAATAAATTAAGTAAAAATGTTAATAGGTATATTTAATAATATATTACGTATATCTACAATAATTTAAATTACAGTATTTTAAATTTGTGCATGTGTTGCTTGAAAAACAAACATTTTTAAAATGTTGATCAATTTATATTCTTAACAGAATCAAATGTAATTAGTAAAAATGTCATATTTAAAATAAAACTAAAAATATTGTTCTAAATGGAATCATTTTACTGATTTTTTTTTTTTTTACATTTTTAGTTTTAAAAATAATAAACATTTTTTGATTTATTTAATTTTTTTTATAAATTTTTTATAAAACAAAATAACTAGTTTTTTGTGGTATAATTGAATTAAACATTTATGTAAGCAATATATTTTGTATTTTGGAGATTTTTTTTAACAATCAAACATATTTGTATAGTGGGTTATACTACATATGTACATTTTTATCATGTAATAATTCTATTTTGTATATTCTGTAATATAAACAAATTAAATTATAGCAAATGTCACTAACTATACTTATTTAAAGTTAACATTTAAATATAATAATAATAGTTTGATATGATATAAAGAACCAATACAATATGAAATACTGGTTATGAGTAAAGCAGGAACTACCTATTAATGAACGATAAAATACTAAGTTTAAAAATGATACAAATAATTATTAAGAATAAAAATTCATAGAATTAAATAAAAAATTTTATTTTAAAAATAATTTTAACAGCATTTTTTTAGTACATTTTTTAACAAAAAATTATGTTATGAGTGCATTAAATCGTATTTTTAAGTCATTTTCTTGTTTTTCAGAGCATTTAAATCCGTTCCCTACCAATGATAAATGATAATATAATTATAATTAAAATATTTTACAAATATTTTAAATGATTTAAAAGATTATGCTATTTAATATTATTTTGTTTAGTACAGTGTAAGTAAAATTTAGTTTAATCACATAATTTACAATTCTAATATAAACATCACTCAATAAATTTATTATTATAGAAATTTAAAATAATATTATAAAAATAAAAATATTTACTTAAATAATTATATACTAATCAATATGTTGAATTATATTATTATAATCATTAGTATTTTATATATTTTAATATTCATGTTTTGGTGTACGTATATTTCTTATATAACCAAAATAAATATTTTTATTAAAAATATACAATTTAATGATTAAAAGCGCCCCACAACATTATGTAGCTAATGAAAATGTATTAAAAAAAATAAAATTTAGAAACCACTGATCCAAAGAGCAATAATAATTTATACAAAAATAATAACTATTATTATTCCATTGACATGGGTTTTTATATTAAAAATGATCGCGCGGCTTCTTAAATAGGTAGGCAATTTAAGTGCAACAATTTCGTGTTTACGATATTCTAGAAAGTATGTCAAAAGTTTGAAATGTATCAAGAAAGATATGAAACAAATGATTTAATACAACTTTGATAATTTAGTGACTATTAGTTATTAAGAGAATGAAATTATTAACAAAAGTTATTTAATACATTTTTTAAAGATTTCATATATATATAGGATAGTAGTTTAAATTACTATTTATAAAAAAAACCACAAATAAATAATTGTATTAAGTTATTTTCAGTAATTAATTCTTTAGTATATTTTATAATATTGAATTGTATTATCAAATCGTAATTAATATATAATATTTAATAACTAATACTAATTTCACTCATATTTTAGAAACGTAATGCTTATATCATTATATTATTCAGAGAACTGAACAGCATTGATATGTTTCTTATTTTAATAAAAAACTCTGACTTTAATCTATGGCCAGCACAAGAATTAACAAGTTTCCTATTTTTAGTTAAAACAATAAAAGTAAATGCATAATATCTGACTTTCGTGAATGTTGTGGAATGTCAAAACGTCAATTTGGTTATTTTACTCATCTCACATTAAGTAAACCCTATCGAAACGGGCTAGTATTCAGATTATATTTACATAATATAATACTACTCAAATGATTACATCTTTAAAATTACGATATATGATATAAGTCATTCAGTCATACAAATAAAGGAAAAATATAAAAACATATGGATATCATACTATTATATCTTCTAGTATTAAGTTTTGAATTTCAGAAAAATAAGTGCACAATAATCTTACTCTAAAATATATAATAAACTACCATAAAATATGATGATCACATTTCATATTGTTTAAACATTTTTAAAATCCGAACTAATTAAAACTTGTCTCTCAGTTTCATGTTTATAATTTTTGCTTTAAAATATGGTATACATATATAATTGTATTAAAAATATCCGGACATACTTTGCACGTCAAGCAAGCAATTAGGTCACGTGCGTCAGAGGTGTATGATGATAAATCGTGGTATTCACAAAAAATATTATGAATGACGATAGTTTAATGATAAATAAATCACGAAGGTACTTTATGAAGTGTTTTTAAAAGCTTAAAAAATAATATAATTTTTTTACAAACAGTTAAAATAGAATCAATACAAAGTATTTTATGAGTAGTGATATTATGCATGATTGAATAATTATTATTATTATTTTTTTTTATAAACCATGAAGAGATTTGTGAATATAATAGGTAAGTCATTTTATATTTATTTAGTAATTTCTTATACTATAACCAAAGCTTATTCTACATTATTGATCACAATACAATGTTTTGGTTTCTCATATAAGAATTGAGTGATATAAAAATGATGAATGACAATTTAATTTAGGCTAGACCAATAATTTTGAAATTAATACGTATTTAACACTAATTATCTATTTTAATTAAACTTTTTTTCCTCGTATAGAAATTATGTATGTATGAAATAAATGATATTTTTTATTTAAATTAATTAAAAAATAAATTATGTATTTTTTTTTTATTTTTATACGAAATTTTATTAGTTGTAAAAACAAAATATAATAAATTATTATGAAAATGATATTACAAATAATTTTGTAATACAAATTATTTAAACTAGTAGTCTCAAACATACGACCCACATACTCTTTCCATGGGGTCTGAAATAAAAATACATTTTGAACAAAAATATACGTACAAATTGTAAAAATGTTAATTTTTTTTTTACTCATCATAAATACATATAATATTATCTGACGTGCATAATGTTTTTTTTTTATATTAATCGTTTAGAAATCCCATTGGTTAGGTAATACTTAAAATTGGCCCGCGAACTTTTTTTGAAAAAAATATATGGCCCGTAGATAATTTGAGTTTGAGAACACTGATTTAAATCATTCGTTATTATACGTTCAATCATTAATTATAAATATTTATAATCAATGGTACAATTAATGTCTAAAAATATAGGTTGGTTGTTATAAAATAAACAATTACCTATACAAAATGACATTAATCAATATATTATTAAATCCTCGATCATAATTTTTTTTTTGTGAAAATAAACTATATAGGTAGTAAGAATTTAGTCTGCGCGTTTATGTTATATTAGCTCATAAACTGTTTTAAATATGGTTGATATTTATATTGCCAATTTGTTAGATCACATCCAACTACAGTAATATTTTCATGATTTATTCTTAGTGAAATCATGGGATTTACTTCTTGGTTTTACATTTAGGAGAGCGATATCATAACGTTAGTTTCTGGTTTTTTTCATTCAAAGAATTGAATATCATTATCAAAGTAGAAAAAATATCACAGGTAAAAGACATTATTCAATATATGCGCAATAATTGAGATTTATAGATTCCATTATAGAAAAACTATAAAAATACTTTAAGTAAGTGTGAAGAACAAACTCTCAGTTGTCTAATGATAAATCGTTTTCCATAAGAACACCACGAGCACTTACGCATACACAAAAACACAAATAAATACTCTGAAATACTCTGAAATACACACATATATATATATATATACACTAATATATTATATTATTCTACGTATGTATATTATATTGTATGACGTGTTCACATTCGAGTTTCCATAATAAAGCATTGGTGTTAAAATTGAAAATTAGTAACTGAAGCCCAAGGCAATGGCAGTATACTAAATACTTATGTGAACATAACCGTTTAAAATGTATACAGTATACTTATAAACTAAAACTATACGTATTGGTGTAATATAAATGGTAAATATAACAGTGAGTTGTCACTTGTTGGTGAACAAAACACATATTATAATATTATTACGTATACGTACGAATAACCTACGTGGTGTGATGAACGTGTGAGTACACATGCATGCGTTTGTCGTATTATCTGAAATGTACTCGGTATATTTTGTATGTTTTTTTTTTTTTTTTTTTGCTGCGACCTTAAAAAAAATTGATTATTTTTGTCCACAAATCACCTCATATTGATGTAAATTATCTAATTTTTTATATGACATATTTTAACAAAATTAAATTCATATTTTACTATTGTATGTCGAATATATGCCCATCCCTAGTGATGACTACATACGTATATGAGTGAAAAACATCTTTAATGCATCGCACAACTGCGACTAGATTTTCGATAAGATTCCCCGTGTCAGCCATCGTTATTTAACTGTCGGTGAACGGTTACCGCGAGTGAGCATATATAGTACAGGGCGTGCGGCACGTAAACAGTACAGTGCATATTATTTGGCATGTGGCCGTATAAAAGATTTATTTGAAAATATTCACGAGTCGGACACGGGGTACTGTTTGTTTGTGTTTGTGCGCACGTGTGTGAGAAACGCTACGTGTGGAGGGTGAAATGGTTTTTGCAACGATACGATAGGCGTGGGGGTACACTTGAACGATACATATACTGTTTGACTCGGGCGTGAGGTGGCTGGTGTGGTAGTGAGACGCGTGAGTGGAAGAAATCAAGAGAGAGAGAGAGAGAGAGAGAGCGTGAGAGGAAGTATGGTATAAAAATTACGGTTAGCCTTGAGGGTCCATTCATCACGGGCCGAAAACTCGCACTGACAACACAATTTCTAGATAAAATTCGTCCGAAAGTCCCTGGCGGCGGCCGGAACCGAGCAATTGGCTATGTATATACGGCATACGCGGATGGTGTATGCGCGCATGAATGGCGATGAGGTGGAGGAGGATTTGCGGTGGTTCACTGGCTGACGAGGGCGGAAACGCCGAGCGAGTGGCCGTAGTGAAGGGATAACGTCCGGGGTTCCTGGCATAACGGTGGAGCGGTCGGTTTCCGGGTGGCGAGAGGGGTACTTGTGGAAGGCGGAAAAATTCAATCCCCTTGGGCGCGGAAAATACGTTGGGACGTGCGTCGCCGAATTTCAATTTGATAAACGGTTACCGGGTATCCGCCACCGTCGCTGTATCTCACGGCAGCTATATTCCGCGGGCCACGGTTGCATATATAATAATACATATGTATATATACATAGTTTTTCGAGACAACTTGTTTTCCTATTTTTTTTCGCACCCTTTGGCTGGACTTTTACAGAAATAATAAAAACAGTTGGTGCTCCTTAAACGGTATACACTTAAATCGGCAAGGGCGATAAATATTGTGGGTTTAAGTGTCCGCTATACCTATACATAATAACGATAGACGAATACTGGTTTTTCGACGAGCAAAAAAAAAATACAATAAAGAAACATAAAAAAAATAAAATAAATATCTCTCGTTTTGGAAAAAGTAAAACCAAGAAATTGGAACCGAGGTTTCGGAAAAAATTTACCGCTTTCTCACGCTCACTCTCCCTCTGTATTAATTATAAATCAGTGTAATTTATTGTCCACGTCGTGCTCCACTCCAAGCACACTTGTTTTATATACTTGTTGGTATATATAAAAATGAATATATAACAAACATAAAACTCCGAATAACTATAATAAAAGGACTTATATCGTATATTATACACGTTTAAACGGTGTAGGTATTCAGTTACATGATGGTTGCTGCAGTATTTTTTACTTATTGTGCGTATTATATCCAATCCTTGGGACATTTTTATAATCTCAGCACTAATATCAGTTTAAAATGGAAAACGACGTAAAATATTAAACGAGGAAACGCGCACCGAATCGCTTATTCTGAAAAACCACTATTTATTACGATTTCGGGCTGACTATAATAATAATATAATGCATTTACGTCCTTTATTTTAATTCAAATACCGGCGCGTATACAAATGGCCATCTTTAGCTGCATTAATTCGTACACTTATTGTTACCGGATAATTTCCATTTACTGTAGAGACAACACTTGCTGGGATATGGGAGTTTCATTGTAAGTTGTGGTTATTCGTGACTCCGAGACTGGAAATAAAATTATTAATTATTTTACCGAACATTAACTATTCTTTAGAGCTATGCAGATATCATAAATTCAGTATTAAGACATCGAATGCATTAATAATAGTAACGAACCTAACATGGCTTTTGATATATATTTAGGCATTAAAAATATAAAATTAAATTAAATATTATTTTTCTATTTCGTGCTTTTACTATATATATACAGTTTTAATGATATAATTTATTTTGTTTTAAACACTTGTGTCGACGATCTCATGTTCAAAATGTCTACTACAGAAGTGTACCTTTATTATTTTACTAATATTACATCAAGTTTAATATTCATTTAATAAATTCCTTATTTTAACTTATAAAAGTATAGAGACCTAATAAATGTATTCCATAGCTCGTGAATATATTAATAGTTAATTATTATCAATTACAATAACTTATTTAATTTTTAATTTTTAAAAAAATCTTGAAGAAAATTTGTAATTTCAACATTTAAAATTATATGTAAAAAATGTTTAACTATTTTCAAGGACAATGAAGAAAATACGCTCAGTATGTGTATAAATTAAATAGGTTAATTGTTATGTCCTAAGTGTATAATTACCCAGCTCGTGAAATTAACCACTTTTCTTTCCATTATGTAAACAAAGAAGATTTATGCAAACAATTCTATTTATATGAATTGTACAGCTCTACTTTTTGCCCATTTTATAAATTAAACGATTCATGAATGTTTTTTTCAGGACATTTTACTATAAAATTTATCGAATTTACAAAATAATGTAATACTATAATTTTCAAAAGAGTTAGTAGATTTTTTAAAAATGTATTTAATTGATCATTGCGTATTTAACATATTAATCTGTAATTGCCATAATAATGTGAAATAACGCGTTCATATTATATGAACTTGACATGAATGAGTTTAATCTTCAAGAAAGGAACTTGAACGTGAACTAAGTTATTGTTTATTATGATCTTTAACGTTTTGGGTTTGTTCATTGATAAATTATTTTCACAGACCATAGTTATATTTATAACATTTTATACTCTTTATCATGGATATAATAGTATATATATATATAATAAATAATACTAAACATAGGCAAACCCATAAACTTTATACTTATTATAAGATCTATGGACAAAATATGGTATGTAAACATGAATACCATTGATTTTAAATACTAAATATATCATATATCATATATCCTATTATAATAAATTAATAAAAATTAAAACTGATAAAATGATAACATCCCGACGGAAAAAATACAAAATATTTTTTCAATTCATGTTCATCAGATTATTAATTATTTGCATGGTTAAATAAGTATTTATCTAATTCATTTCTATTTTCATATCTACATTTTTGACTATAAAAAATAAATAGTTTTGAACTGGTCCGTTTTAAAAACTATGAATTTGAATTTGAACTAATTTATGTTTTATGTCTAGAACTTGAACTTGCACTAGCTCATAGAACTAAAAATACTGAATACGATTTATTTGATACCATAATATAATAGATTATTGATTAAACATGTGGTAATACCACGTTAGGATAGGTTTGGCAAGACATCTATAAATATATTATTATAATATCTACTATTACGTATATCAATAAAAAAAAACATCATTACTACTAATACATAATTTAGATCAATAACAGAGTATATAAATGCTTATTTATTTATTGTGGTATTATCATACTTACTATCTTAGTATATATACTTATATAATACTATTCATACTTACTAGCCGAGCAAACAAAACACAATCAATAAAACTAATGTCCCGCAATTTTTTTGATTTTATAACACACATTCAGACAGGATCTAGATCTAAATTCTAGTATAATTAAATATTTTATTTAATCTTATAATATGCTCGTGTGTTGTACTTAAGGCTATGATTTATAATATGAAATAGTATCTACATTTTTTTTAAAAATCATTATGAAATATATTTAGTAATATGATAATAATTTCTACGGGCCACTGCATACTGATGCAATTGATCTATTTAATATTTTGTGTGAATGCAGTAGTTTTACAATTATGTATGTGTATTTAAATTTGAATTTTAGTTCGTCATCACCTTTTTTTATTATTAAAACCACTAATACTTATCAAAATAATTGATAAAAACAATACAAAAAAGGAGCAAAGTTGGTAACCACTCTGTTGTGTATTGGGTATAGTAACTCGCCATTAAATAGGTCACTTACCACTTTAAATGATGTGTTAAATTATAATTCAACAATATATCATAGCATAAGAAAAACGATTCAGGGCGGAGATAGTATATCAGTCTTTTTACTAATTATATATTGTCATAAATTTATATCGATTTTTACTATAGTCTATAAATAGTACTACCTGTATAATCTATAAATAAGCAATATCTTAAAATTAATCATAATATATCATTATATTCAGTAATATATAAAAATATTTGAGAATATTTCAAGTTCTCGTGAATACTTTTGAATTATAAGAAAATATCTAAAACAGTTGATCATATACTAATCAGTAATGATATTGGATGTTTATTGTATTTTTTTTTATTTAGTTATTTTACCTTAATAAATAGCTTAACCACATAAATATTCATATTGTAAAGCTGCTAATGTATCTACTGGAAAAAATGATACCTAACTTGACATTTAGTAAAAAAAATAATATTTTAAATACCAAATGAATGTTTACAAATTTCAGTGTTGATATATTTTAATTAAAATAAAATAACAATAATTATTTTTCCATACAAATATCTAATTACGGGGAAATTTTAAATTTTAACGTTTAGATAATAAAATTGTGGCTTTATTTTAATAACACAAAAATAACAAAAATAATATGAAAATTTATCATATGTAAAATACATTAGATATTGTATAAATATTTGGTGAAAAATTAAAATATCAATAGTTATTTATTTTTGATTAAAACAAAATAAAAGAATTATTTTTTTCAATAAACGGTGTTGCATTAAAATATCTGTTTTTCTCTAATTTTATTTTCTAAATTATTTTTTAAAAGTACTTTTAGTTTAAGTATCATTTAGATTCTAGTTCAAATTTTTAATTAGTAATTCTTAAAGTTGATAAATGATTTGTACTGCTCCAAAAATTGATGAAAAGTTTTTGTAAAACCAATACATTCATTGTTCCATTCAGAATCTAAAATTAATAACTTAATCTTATTTGGATTTAGAAATAAATAACAATATATTTTACATTATATATCATAATATACAATATTTTATATATATATTATATATGTGTGTGTGTGTGTAGATTAAAGGTACATTACAATATAATATATGTCGAATATATTGTATTTTTTAAATCCTATACCTCATATTCTAATAACCTATTCTATTACACTGCGAAAAGTCATTTATATAAGAATAGGAAACCTCCTCTGCTACAGTTATACACCCACGCATTTTTGGACATTAATAAGTTTAAAGCTATTTAACTCAACTAGATAATTAATTTTCTAAACTACTTAATAACTTTACTAGGGGGTACTTAAACTTTTAATAATTTAGCTTTTTCTGATTAAATTAAATTATTATTTTTTTAGTTAATTTAATCTATAATTTTAGTCAAAACGTATTAATTAATTACATTTTGTTAAATCATACTTTATACAATTCTTTTTTAGTAAAAACATACAAATAAATGTCTTGTTTAAATAATTTAGTTGACCTTAAATTTGTTACTTATTACTTATAATTGTATAAGCCACAGCAAGAACTAGTGCTCATTAAAGATTGAGAATAGTAGGATTTCATTTGGTTATTATATAAAAAAAAAATGTAATTTGAGCAGAAATTTTAATTTGCGTCACACTACATTGTGTGTGACCCAAACTGAAATAGGAAAATGAATTAACTGATTTTAACTATTCGTGTAGGTACTTACTTATGTTAATATTATGTTAAAAATTTTTGAGTTTAAAATATTGTTTGTTAACTATCAACTTAAAATATTTACCTTGACTTAAAAATGAACCTAAAAATATTTGTTTCATGACTTTGTATCTACGCATTATCCATACATCATCTAAAATCAGTAGAAAAATGTTATATTATATTATTAAAGCGGTCTACTCCTCGCCGAAACCTCCGTTTTCGCCTTACTAACCAACGACTACTGTATTATTGTTATTATTATAATTATTATTTTTGTTATTAATTTTATTATTGTTGTTTATTGTGTTTAATTATATTATCCACAATGGCGGGTGATGACGGAAAAAGAAAAGCCGGCTGAATGGTTTTAAAAACTGTAAATGGCAGGTGAGATAGAAAAAAACTAACGAACGTAACGGACGTGGTGAGGCGTAAAGTTCTTAACAATTTGACGCGCTCCGGCTATTCATCAGAGGGTCGAAGAGACGCGACGCCGCCGTAGTGCCGAACGCAAATCCTCATGTCGAGAAAGTTGTAAATTATAACGAGATAAAAATAAAAAATAAAACGTATATAAAAAAGAAGAAATAGCTGGGTTGATCCCACGTGGCAGGGGAGGTGGTGGTGGTGGCTGCAGAACTGAAAAAGGGGTTCTACAGAGTTAAAGGTCTACCCCGAGCGTCTATCAATCTTCATCGGTCACCCGGCAGCCAGCCCTCCGCCGACGCCCGTGCTTGAGCCGCGAGCTCTGCCACTCTGGTCGTGGCGGCTTATTCGGTGATAATATCAAAAATGTTTTTGCCCATTAATTTTGTGCGTGGAGAAACTCGGTCCGAAAACTGTTCGACCTCTCTCCATAATTATATATATATATATATATATATAAAGGGAGAGAGAGAGAGAGAGAAAGCAAGAGGAATATACGTATATATTTAAAGGTATGATCACGAAACCTACAAGCCACCACCGGAGGATGTTTACGAAGTCTAATTAACGCTTATTATAGTTTGTCCACATTATTATACCAACGTAACCACGTAAAACACGGGTACGTGAAAACCTGAACAGTTTAATCACGCGCACGCACCCATCGACCCACCTGATCTAACCAGTAAGGTTTCTCGCGGACTGACAGTTAACCACGGTTGACTATAAGCAAGCTTTATGATAATAAATATATTATTTTAATATAATATGAGTTGTTTATTTTTATTTTTGATACAATAATAGTTTTTCGTAATCACAGTCTAGGTACGTGAGCATGCTCATTCCCATATTTATTCAAATTCAAATTTTGTACATTTTTAAAATATTATTAAAGAGAAAAGACTTAGTAGGGGCTTAGATTTTATAAATCATTTAAAGAGTGCCGTGTAGTGATAACAATTTCTTTTTACTTAAAACGAAAATCGTCCTTTTCTTTTATAAATCAATAATACAAATGTATGCAATATATTGATGTATCCAAATCGATATTCAAACTAATAATTATTGAGTAACTATTCTACAAAAGACGTTTTAAATTATACAAAAAAAATTAAGAGTTTAAAAATATATGGTCTAAAACAGGTGTCTAATACACTTAATACTTATTAAATAAAAAATTTAAAAAATCATAAATTGAATAAATGTATTAGGTACAAAATGAAAAACTAATGTGAAACATGCTTGATGAATCGTCCTATAAAATATACAAAACATGAGCACCCGAGTATTTTTTATTCTTTTATTTAACTATATAATGAAAACATATTAATATAATATATAAATACAATTATATCTACTCCTTCAATCTGAATATTGTGTTGGAGTAAAGGGTTAACTTTTAAATAATTTATTTAAGTTAAGAAATATGAAAAAATAAATTAACAGATTTAATTTACAATAAAAGATTTACAATTAAATAGTTAGACGAACTACAAGTTATAGTAGAAATAAGTATACAAATGAACATAAAACATAATTTCATACTGTATTACAAGAGATACAACTTAGTATCAAATTATTAAACTCTCACAACACGTGAAAATTAAACAATATTTATAATGATTATATTTTTAAAATAGCCAATAATAATACACTATTTATTTTCCTGTTAAATAACCCAGAGTAAATAACTTACTTTGAGGTAACAGGTATTTGGTTAAAAAATGTTGGATCTTAACAGTCAGCAAAATATTGGCCAACAAAAGATTTTTTAGTTAATTTTACTGGTAGATAATAAGCTAATGATCAATAAGAATTGATAAAGCACAAAATGTATGCTATTCTTATAGTTTTGCTCCTTTGAACAGGAATTTGATAATAGCTAGTTTAAAATTATTCGAAAGATGCTATTCTGAATACTTAAATAAACTATAAATATGCACAAAAGCTTTAACAATTTTTTCAGAAATATTTTTTAAGCTTTTAACATTATGTAATCATATCCTGTAGCGGTATTGTTTCTGTAGTTGTTTATAATCAATTGCACTTCTAACACATCGATATTGGATTTGTGTGCTTTTAAATTTTAGTGTTAGTTATTTTTAACGACGTAAAATATAATAAGCTTTTTGACATTCAATCTTTTAATCTTAAATTTTTTATTTTTTAAGTTAACAACTTTAGATACTAGTTTTAAATAGTAGTGCTTAATTTACGACATTTTTAATAAAAGACGAAAATTAATACAACATTCATTAATTAAGTCAGATATATATAAATTAGTCCAATTTTCTAAGCTTAAGATAGATTTTATTGTATCACGGTTCTCATAATATTTTATTTTCAGTAATTTAAAATTTTTTCAAAACTGGAATTGACTCTATAGTCGGTATAGTGATATCAGTTAATAGTACTTCTGCATTTGTTTTATTAAAATATTTATATTTTTACTTTTAATGAATATATATATTTAAACACGAGTTATTTTGTCCCCTTTCCAATATAATAAAAGTGTGTATAAATAAACTAAAAACGTTAACTAATAAAATGTCTAGATCAGTGATTTCTTACCTTTTTTTACTCAATACCCCTTTTAGATTTTAAAAAATTTAAATAAATGACTTTTTAAATAATAGTTCTTCCGTTATTTTCCCGTTATTGCTTAAATACAGTACATAACAAAGTCTCGTCATTTTGAAGTAAAAATTTGTAATTTTTAAAATATTACACACTTGAATTTCAATATCATACATATTATGCATACCTAATTAGTATATTTTAAACACCTATTAAATATAACACCCAAATAACATAGTATTTTGTTAATAAATCATTATTGCGTTACTTACTGTAGGTAATAGTGCTGTGACAGCAGTCAATACCCGGATAGGATGTTGCATCAATGAAAAATAAGGATACAATGTTTTAATTTCTTTAATGATAAAATACAATTTACGGTAAAAATAAGAGACAGCAGAGAATTGAACGGGATGGTAAGTAAGATATGAGGTTATTTAAAACGGTTTGGGGGTCCTCGATGAAGTGATTTATATGCCGAAACCAGTGTAATAAGTCTTTGCCTTACATAAATCGTACATGTCAATCTGCCCTCGATTATCCAAATCCATAAGATCGTAAACGGAATAAGGCACCTATAATATGTCGAGGGTTTACTATTAATATGCACATTATACGTATATATATATATATAAATATTTGTAAATAACTTACAGCTATTTTGACATGATTTTATTTATGTTTCTATTTTTTATTTTTTAATAAAATAAAAATGTTTTATTTTTAAATATAGTATAATATCTATCAAATTAAGTAGTTATACTTAATTATTGACAAATTTTTCAATATAACAGTCATAAGACACAATTTTTAGTGTACCTGATTTGGATAATTTAAAATATAAGATAATAATTAAGTTTAAATATTACCATATCATAAAATCTTTATTATATTTATTGGAATGAAATAATTGAGTCACTTTACGTTTTGCTCTAATATAATAAAACCGCAAATTAGTATAAAAATGAAAGTTCTACGTCAAAATGTTCCATTAAAAATAAAACATCCCAAGCACAAATTATCCCTGGAAAAATATTTTATGATTAATTATTTAAAATAACAATGAAATTAGTGTTATTTAGTATACAAATTAAAATTTTTAAGTATTAGTTGCTGAGCAATAACATTCAATGTAAATAATTTTCGTTTAAAAATTAATGATACATAATATCATATAGTTATATCGTAAGTTTTAGGTATGGTTAATTATTTTAAATTTTTCAAAAAAAAAAAATTATAAAATATAAAAAATAAAGTGTAGACGGTTAGCCCCACAAAACACCTTGATCATAGTAACGATTAACACACAACAACACACATCACTTATAAACAAAACATACATTTTATAATAAGAGTTATAACTTACTGATAAATCTCTATTGAGGTTTAAGTTTTGAATTAATATTTACGTGGAGTATTTTGAAATTGTTTATTATTTAGGGGGTATTTTTGACTAGGGATATTTCGACGTGTCAACTAAAAATTACACTCTATCAACTAATTAACTAATTAAAACACTGAATTTCTAATCGCTAATCTCTAGAGTATAAAGTTGGTATATGGTTGTCGAATCAATTACATAACTTGGTTAAAACATACAGTATCTTAGCCTGATAGAATTTTCAACGGGGGATTTATATTTTAATAATAAATTATAATATTTATAATATAATAGTGTACATTATTAACTAAATCTTTTTTTTTATCTATCTATACCAGCTAGTCCAATAAATATGTGTGTGCGTCTAAATCTGCATATCAAAATTAATTAGCCCATAGAATTAAACCATTGATAGTAACAACTGCCCTAATCCTGTTTTTATATTATGTAGAAGAAAAAACATATTAAAATGTATTGAATTTGTGCATTTATAGGACCGAATAATGAGGCATTCACCTTAAAGAAGAAGCATTCATTTTTTCCTAGAGTAAATTAGTTTCGGGAAAATTATTTAGAAAAAAAAATAATGGAATATTTTTCTTATCATTTTTTCGACTGAAATCAGATAGTTTCAAAGTAATTTTGTGTAAGAAATATTGTCAGTGAGAAAATCTAGTATAGAAAAATAAACTTTGATAACAATCTAAAAATAAAAACAGAAATAAAGTCGATGACTTCAAGGGTATTTGGCATAAATGACACTTTTATAAATTTTCAAGAAAACAAATAAAAGATTTTTTTGGTTTATTTCTCTCGTTGTTTCTAACTACATTTTGACATACAAGTATAGTTAAATTAATAAAAATGTTTTATCATACACTTATAAATAAACATGATTTGTACTTATGATAATTTAATTACGGGTTAAATCAGTGTAAAAATGTAAATAAATGGGTTGCTTACATTCAAATTTATAGTTAGGTACCAGTAATTTTGGTACTTATGCTACGTCTTAAAAATAGGTAACAATTTAAACACCAAGTTTGTTGATGTATCTTACTTTTATCTTGTTTGATAATAAGCCTATATGTGGCAGCTAATTTAATGAGTTTCGTATCTCCTTATTTATAATAGTCTTATAAATTAAAATTTTTTATAGCGGTGGTGGGTGAATGTGTGGAAGGGGGGAGGGACGACGAGGGTATTAATATATTTTTCTTGACAGGCTAAAAAATATTTGTAAACGTAAATTAAACCCAAAATATGATTATTTTAATACTTGTATTAGTGTAATAAATGAATGGTGCACATCAAAACTAGATATGTTAAGCTTACAATGCTTACATTGAGCAGCGTTAAAGATTACCACGTTTCTAAGACTCGTATAAATACGTGTAGTACATCAAGTATCATGAACTTTGTCATAGCCATATTGCTGCGAGTACTTAGCTATTCCCAGCTTTAGTAGAACTTAGCTTTTTATATGTTTATGTTATTGTGTTAAATAAATTATTAGGTTTATCGTCATTTTAGTTACAAATTTTCTTTTTCAAACAATGTATAAAATTAATTTTGAACTTCCTACATCACTTAAATAATTATTGTCACAACAATCGCAGTTTCCTGCTCAACAGTCGCTACAAGCACCAATGGTTCTATGATTTAACAAAATAAATAATACAATGTATTAAATATAAATATGTATAGTATGTAAGATTGGCATAGGTTATTATTACCAAATGTATACCAGATTTGAAAAAAAAGTACATAATGTATAAATTAAATTCAACAAATTTTGTTCAATTCAGAATAATCATATTTGGTATATACATATTATTTATACTATGTCTGCAAATACTAATAAGTTAATGACTTTAGTATTAGTATTCATATGTTTATTCTTCATTGTTATCCGAGAGTAAATACGTCTGTAATTGTTGTTTAAGCTCTAATAAAATGTATGATATACATGTGGAATTATTATTTTTTTTTTAATGATAAGCATGGTTTAGTAAAGTTATGTAAGTTAATGTGTTATATTTTAGCTGATTTTTTTAAATGATAAGTGTTATTATAGAAATTACCACATAAATATAGGCTTTACACATTTAAATTTTCACATTTGATTTTCCATTTTCTATCTCGTAAAAAACAATGTTACAATGTTTAAACAAGACGGAATCAAAAACGGTATTATTAGCATTAAATATATTACTATCATCATTACCATCACATAAATGTATACGCAATTTAAATTAAATAAGATTAAATAAATATTAAATAATAATTAAACTCAGCATATCAGTTGTGTGCATACTCAAGCATTAACTGTTATTTAATATCAATAATTAATCAAAAATATATAATATAATAATTACCTGCAAATGTTGATGATCAATTAAATGTAAATGATCTAATGACATTAGATTAAGTCGTTCAGTTTTCTCTACATTATTATTTAAAATTTTAAATATTCAACCATTGTCACAAAGTCAAGTAGGTATAAAGGAAAACATTAATGTCACATCATTAAAAAATCGTATTATCAATAAATTTGGAAAGTTTATTCATTTAAGTTACCTGTATGTAAATTATGTTTTTATTACAATAAGTTTGTTACCGTAATTGACATTGATATCGATTAATTTATTTTATTTCAATTGATACCGTTTAAAACCACATTTATCGCTTAATCCATCATCAGTGACTTCTACCTTTTCGACTGTCAATTTTTTTATATTCTAAATATATATTTGGAACAACTTATATTCTCGTTGATTTCAATACCTTTTATCATACCTATATTACTTTATAATAGAGTAGTTTATTTGTGTTTTATTCTAATTTTATATCGTGTACACGGAATAACACTGTTTATTAATTCTTTATCGATCGAAATAACCGATGCTATTATCTAACTTAGTTACTTAAAATATATAAAATTAAATGCAAAAATATTTAATTTATGTAGAATTTTATTCCATAATACTGTAAACATATTCCGCTGGCTTAACAAATATTAATTAAAATATTTGGTCTGTTTTAGATTGAAATTTAAAATGTTATATTAGTTCGGTCAACAAGACCAATGAAACCTTTCACGTGATTTTAGAGAACGCCATCGATAACGGGTTAAACTCGATTTTAAAATCTACTAACCAATTAATATTATTTACTTTATAAACATTAACCAAATATAAAACAAAAAAAGAAAATTGTATCGATGTTAGGTAGTAAATAGAATCGATTATCATCATAATTATTGTCGTTTACTGCTTAGTGTATACCATGTCGCTTACGTCAAACATATTATCTATACCAAATAGTCATGTAGGAATCAAACTAATTAGGTATTTGTGATCGTGGAAATACTCGTACATCACATCATACGATAATAGCAGAGTACCAGAATCATTGGATATATTTTACTTATAAAATGGTTACAACGAAGCGAGTTCAAAAAGTTTTAGTACCAATTTATAGCTTAATTGTTATTAATTCTTACTTTCAATTTTTTTTTTAAAAGAAACTTTTTCCTAAATATTATTATACAAATAATAGGTATACATAAATATGTTCATAATGTGTGAGTAAATCATATTTTAAAATCAAATTAATTAAATTACACCTTATTTAGGGATTTTGTTCCTCCTTGAGTCGTGTTCTGAGTGTTTAATTCTTTTAATAGCCTGGTAACAAATTAAATACATTTAAAAAAATTAAAATAATTGAATCCATTGTCTGTTACATACTCTTCGACTTCTGTTATAGTTTCCACCTCTGTGGCTTTTTTCAATATTTTTTTTAGTGCTCCAATCACGAACGCTTTAGGTTTAACAAGTAAATATAAGTTAAATTATATCCTGAATTAATTAAAATAAATATTTTTAATATCAATTTACATTGTGAATTTTTGTTGTCTTTTTTACAGGGTTCGACTTTAGGTTTTCTTTTACCCAATTCATTTAATTCTTTTATGCATCTGGGTTCTCCAGATATCCGGTCCATTCGTATGGTAATTGTTTCTAGTTTTTTTACTATATCATTTTCATTAAAGTATAAGGCATTCTCATCTAACGTTTCAAAATTCAAAAATAAAAATATGTATATTATTATACGTACATTAAAAAAAATATTATATACAATTACAACACAAAAAATAAAATATTACATCTATTATAAAATTTTCATTAACTATATCAATATGTTTTGCATTTCATATTTTATATTTTAATTCATATCCGACATTATAAAACTATTAAATATAATTCGCAATTTAAAAATTATAGTTTTATTTTAAAAATCATAAAAAATTGAGTCTTTGACAAAATGAAATCAATTAAAAAATTAATATATTTTAGTAAGTATAACTAAATTTAAAATCAATTATAATTTTAGTTCTTAGACTTAATGAAATGTGATTTAATTCTAAAAAAAAAATTCAGAAATATTAATTTAATACATTAAATACATTTAAAATTTAGATTGCTACACTTTTTGTTTACACAACACCTAATAATATATTAAAAATAACCATACATTTTATTAATATTTATAAAAAATATATTTAAGAAAATCATTTTTAATTGTATTTAATAGCTGATGAAATGGAACAGATATTCTTATAAAATTAAAAAAATTGATACTTAATATTATGTAAGATGTGTTCAATACCACAATAAAATAGAGAAATAATATTATTAACAGGCAAGATTACTATATTATTATAGTCATATAATAATAAAGTTGTAATATGTTTAATTTATCTATATTTTTACGATTTTTTTTGTTTTTAATTTGAATTTGACAAGCAGCGTTTTTAGCATTTTTAAGATTTAATAATTATGTTAATAAAATAAAATAAAATGTATTCATTGTAATAACAAATTACTTTCAGTAGTACCGTTCATACAAACATTTTATATCATTAATAATGTAATTACTAACTTTTTGAATCGCTTATTGAATCTTTTATTTCAACGCTTGGTTCCTGCAATTTTGCTTTATACTGTATTACATTAATTTTTGAATAAAGTTCTATCATAACTTTTTCTATTGTTTTAACAATTTTACCAATACTTTCTGGGTAATTATAATCCACTTTTAAACATTTCAAAAACTCTAACGCCCATTGAATTTGATTTATCCCTATAAGATGTGAATCAAACAAAATTTACACGTTAAATAGTTTTGTGTCATTAATATCATAAATGTCATCTATCGAAAAATATAAATAATATATTAGTCAAAAACCTAACTATAGTGACTATAAACTATTCTACCACTTTTAATTTTTGTTTCTTTGTTGTATAGAGACCACAAAACTGCGATCAAATTGTCAAATAGAGTTGAAAACGGCATTTGCAGCGCAAATTGCTTGATGTTGCCTCTTACCGGAGCTACTCGAAATTTGTATATCTGCGGTATTAATTTAACCCTTTGTTTACCAGGAGTATCTGCAGTGTATCTATAATAAAATTTATTATACTTGAAATTTATCTACTCAATAAATAAATAATCGTACTCTTTATTCTGCTCAGTGTCCTCCATTTTCTCGTAAAAAAAAATGAATTTGTGTTAATTTATAAATTTAAAATTTTTGATTATTTATCCAAATATCACGGAATGTGCAAGGAATAATTTTGTTACGTTACTATATTTATTTTTGTATGTTTATTAGTGTGGCCAGAAAAACAAATAAAATAACACGCTTTATTATCAAAATATAAAATAATCATCTTTTTAACATTAAATGAAATAAAATTTAGGTTGTAAAATTAATTCCACAATTTCTAATTTTTAATATAATATGGAACAAAGAGTGTTCATTTAATTTATATTGTTATCAAATCATTCAAATCTTTTTAATTCCAACATTTAATGTTATTAAATACTTTAAAACATCATATTATACCTATTATATATTTATTTCAATAAATTCGACACCGTTATAGTAATAAAACTATTTAAAAAAATTGTTTAATTTATACATTTCAAGGATTTTCTAAGTATAATTTTAAATTTTAAATAATGTGATACGGTAATAATATATAACACTATCATAGATTTATAGATTATTTACTTAATCAATTTTTATATTTGTAAAAATGTATTTTAATTTAATTTTAAATAAATAATTTGTTTGATAGCATTTCTTTTACAACATTTCTTTATTTCAACAAAATCATTTTTTTCAATTATTATGATACAATAAAAGAAATAATATTTAAAAAACTTCTTATCTTTTGTATTTTAATGTCAAATATTTTAATGTTTAATGAACTTTAGACTTAATTAGAAATTCAAAACTAAATGTACAATTAAGTAAAAAAACGTAATAAAATGGTTATTTAAAAAAAAAGAATCAAATAAATATTGATCAGAGTGGATTTGGGATCATAGAGGTTGATGAAAAAATAAAGAACTAAAAACACCTAAAAGGTATAGCAGATAATAAGAAGCAATAAAGAATAATCATAGGGCGTGACTAGATAGACAGCAAATCTTCTTTAATAGGATAGTACTCAGTTGAAAATGAAAAAACAGATTGAAGTAGATAGCTCAGGAAATAAATACTAAGTCTGGTAATGCAAAAGGTAAATCCTGCGGATAAAAAAGAATCTTTGGTAAAAAAAATAAAAAGAATAAAAAATAAAGACATTTTTTCTTTACAAAAATCAGCAGAATATTTGTTCCGAAACGTAGTATACTGAAAGTTGTTCAACAAAAAATGATCAAAACAAATAACACTTTACTCACTCCAACTTTTATATTACGCACATTTACCTACCAACTTTTGTTTGATGTTAGTATTGTAAGCATCCCTACGGCACTTACTGACGAAATAACTTCCAAGAACAATTTATAAATATTTATTTTTTATTTATAAATAAAAGTTTAATAAGTGATTTATCACTAATAGGCATTGGCGAGGGGTCATTGTTCGAAAATTATGTGTACAAATGAATATGTACGAATGAAAAGTGTTCAAATTTTAAATGTTAGAAAGGTTAAATATTCGAATATTATGTGTGAACGGAGTGTGTCTGAATTAAAAGTGTTCGAATGTTATCTGTTAAAAAAATTTAAATGTACGAATATTTTTCGATTTTTCGAACATTTTTACTGTGGAATCAACAAAATTTAATTTTTCTAAACTGACTGTTGAAGCGATCGGTTTATCTCATAAATAAGTTTACTAGATACTCTAATTATATATAAACTATTACATTATTATTAGATTATACTATTCTATTATGATACTAGAGACTGATAATTAAGAGGACGCCATACTTACATGTGTTGTCTCAATTTTACTAACGTACATGATAACAAATTTGCGTTCAGCAGAACACATTTTGTGATGTTGGCTTTAATATTAGAGTAAATTATATAAATTAATATTTGATGAACATTTTCTTAAAAGCTTTATTAAAATTTCAGGTATAACAAAAATTTAAAAAATATTTGCTTGTAATTCAGAACCTCTGCAGCTTCTACGAGTTGTATCACTGAATTTATCTAAAATTAAAAAAAAAAACGATTTAAAAAACTTAATGATAAGTTACAATGTAACATACTAAATACATTTGTGTATACATTGTGATAATTATAATACATCTTTCACTAAACCTAACCTACATATTATAGTTAGAGAGTTTGATAAACTTAAACGGATTCTAAAACAAAAAGTATTTAATTAGTATGTACGCAATTGATCAAAGTAATTACATACACTATTAATAAAGTCATAAACATAATAAAACCTAATAGTATTTTATATTCATTACAAAATATTGTGAACTGTACTAATCACGTTCATAAATAGTTAAAAAAAAATTTTAGTTTAATTTAGAAATATAATAACGAAATTAGTATTAATACCTACTTTAAGTTTTAATTCAAAATTGATTATTTTAAAATGTTTAAAATGAGAAAAAAACAACGACAAATACTACTTGTATATTGAGATTTATTTATTATCATTTTAGCATGGTATAATAGTTCTTAATTATAAGTAATAAAATAATGACACAAAAACCAAACTCATTGTTTAAATGTTAACAATTTTTTTTTATTCTTATTATTATTCTATCGCATAACTGGCACATGATACAATGTCAGTTTATTATCATAAAAAAATGGAAATACATACTAAAATTTATAGTATTTATAAACAATAAAACGTATTACATATAAATATTTAAATAGTGAATTGCTGTCTGCTGATAATACTTAATACATATCAAAATCCTCTACATATTCATTTATTGAAAACAGTGTAGTTCTTTATTTTTAAACGAGTATTTAACACTTAAAATTGTTGAATTATTTCATAATCAGAACCATAATGATCGATCATTGTGAATGTTTTTTTTTCCATGCCACGTGTGAAAGAAACAAATATAACAACAAATAATGACATGACGTACATGTTGTTAATCCTAGTTTATACAAAACAAAATAATCCTCTTGACAAGGTTAAAATTGTAATCTGTATATAGGTCAATAATCTAAATAATATTTAAGATTTTTATTTTTATATTTAACAGTAAAATAACAAACAAAACAATAATTTTAAATAGAGACAATTTAATTTTTTTTTTAGGTATCTTAATTTTTCTGACAGTTAAAAATTGACAACTGAAAAAATATATACTCATTATTAATAACAATTACAAAAACAAACAGCGTCATTCAAACATTTTTTATGCTAAACAATATTAATTATCGTAAATATTAATATTGTCATAAATATGATGCGTTTACCTATTGTGTATTCATTATTAGATTCGCCTTTAAAATTAACGAAACATTTATTTAATAATAAGAAAATTTTATATTTTTCAATCTAATTGATTGTTTTTTTTCAATGTCATTTCATTTTATTTTTTGGAATCAAATAAACTATAATTATAAAACTATAATTTGTAATATTTTTCATATAAAACAATTCGATATAATATTATACCGTGTTTAAATACGGATTATTTTAAAAGTTTTTATAAAACTAATCATTGCTATTTAATTAGAATTTATGGTATTAGATGTTACATAATATTATTATTAAATCATTTGTACTTCAAATAAAACATTTGCATTTTTTGTCTCGTACTCGACTATGCCAGGTAATGTACAGAATTTGTTGCCGTATAATAAATATATGTATATATATAGTAATGTAATGATGTACATGACAAGCTTAAATCTTATATAATACGCAATATTATAATTCTGTTATTATGCTCGTCGACGACGATGGCTAATGCAATAATACAATTTTCAACGTTGTCGCACCGAAAACCACATACTATATTACATTATATTTTATAAAGATGTGCGTGGTCTGTGATTAGTTCACGTTGTCAATTATTGCTCTCCTGGTATTAGAGGCAAAATGTATATGAGAAGCACCTCATACTGTAGCTTAATATCATGGAATATCCGATGTATACTTAATATTATATTATAGACGCTGTTATTTTTATTACTTGTGTTATAAGCTTCGTGTGCGAAGAGCGATGCTTTCGAGAGCTTTCATGCTACACCCGTATGCATACATCCGTGATATTATCACGTACGATGCATGCGTGTTTCAACTTTACAGTGTTATACTCAGGTACTCGTTAAGCCATAACACTCTACAGTGTGTTTCAAATACTAAAATATACGATATACGTGCGGGTACATCTTTTGAATATTTTCAGAATCTATCTGATGTGCAATTGTATCGAAACTTATAAATACATGATTAATATTACGCCGAGACAATATATAAACATAAAAAGATATCTATGATATTAAACAATAATCGATTTAAATATTAAATAATCAGTAAACTTTTTGCGGGGTTCGTTAACAAAATAGCACCTAAAAAACTTCGAAGTTAATTATATTATGAGACACGGTCTTGAGCAAGCATCGTCGTAATAAGCTTTATATTTGAGAAGTTGCAGTAGCCATTAAGCGGACTTAATTTAACAGAGAACGAAAAATAAACATTTTTTTCAAGTGTATAAGTGTCATTCACACCCAAACAAAAATAATAATGTTGTATGAAGATTCGTCAAAAACTAAATTACTTCTAAAGAGGATCATAGCAGTCTTGTTTGTCTATTACACACACAATATCAGAGTGTATTTTCATCAAACTTTACGTATAATCATATTCGTATGTTTACGTTTACCATAAGACTAAACATTATATTATATTATATTATAGTAAACATTATAATATATTATGATAATAATATTATTTTTCTATTTATTTGTAATGTATACGCCAGGTGGCTTTTTATAATAGTGGTACATGTTGAAAAACAATACATAAATAAATAATTATGACGACACTAATATTTAAAAATAGTTATTAAGTACATAATTAGGTCAAGACATGAACAGAGTGTCCTACCTTCTGTGAATTATAAATAACATCAAACACTATTAAACATTTTCATCATGTGATATGAGGTGCATTTTTAGCAAAAAACGTTTTTTGATTGGTAAAGAAAAAAATAGAGAACCTTGTATTAGTCAGGACACGGATACACAGTTGTTGCAGTAAACGGGGGCGTTAACGCTACGTTTTAGTATATTCAAAGTAAAACGATAGATCTTGTGCTGTTTTTATAATGACTAAAGTCCGAGAGTATTGCAAATAGGAAACTATAATCGTAAGGTGAACGTACGGTTTTTAGACAGTAGTAATATATTTAATAATTAAATAATTAAATGTATATTCCATATTAATAAAAAATAAAATACAATGTTTAGAATAAAGATCCGTACATCTAAAATGTATTGAAATTAAGATACTAGATACTAGAGTAATAAATAACATAGTAAAATTGTTTATCAACGAATGAGGTCGTGTTGACGCCAGTGGCGTATATAGGGGGGGGATTAGTGGGCTGTAGCCCCCCCACCCCTGAAATAACAGTCTTTATTTTTAAATAGAACAACATATTTTATTGGGTACTATTATTACAAAATAGATTATATCTAATCTATTCTGTTCTATTATCAAGTTATAATATTTCACAACCTGTGGAAAAATAAACAAATACGAATATTCGGAATATTTGAAATTATCTATTATCATCGTTTATTATTTACATGTATATTTGTGGGAATAATATAATAATAATATTATGCTAATATGCTGCCAGACGCCCAGATTGGCAATAATAATGATTGTTTATCAATTACTGTAAATTCTATTTATAAGTTGGTTAATAATTGTTGGTTTACACTTTATTTGATATTTATATTTACGTTGTCGTTGATAACATTGTCCTATTAAAAAACCACAAAAACGACAAACGCTGAAATCATTCGCAGTCTTACAAACAAACATTTTAATTATTTTCTTACAGTATTTTGAGTTAAATAAGTACTATGAAAATTGCACCTTACTATATACTAGATAGTTTGTTGCATTTAAAAAAAAAATTTAAAAAATATGTTTTTGATGCTGAAAAAGTAAGTAGTAACTAGTAATTACAATTGAATATTAATATTTTATCAATTTAAAAAAGCTAAGTACCATAAAAAATTGATAGCTTGATGAATTTTTTTAATTTTGAAATATATCATAAATTAATATCATTATTCATTGTCAAATCATACACATATTTATTAAAATGTTAAACTTTTTAATTGCATACTCGTATAAATAAATAATATGCATTACAATATCTAAACTAATAAATTAAATTTACCTACATATGTTTTTAAACAAAATTACAAATATTAAACCTCTAAAACATATTTTGTATTATTATTCTTTATCATAGTTTATATTTAAACAACTAGGTACTATTATTTTAAGCATGTACCACAAAGTAATTACCACCACCTGTAGCATTTGCATTAGATGATTTTCGCAAAGTTTCTTTGTAAAAACTGTTAAATATATAGTAGACAGTAGTCTCTAGGTGCTGGGTCACTTGTTAGTTTCTATCTTCTATAGTCCACCCCAAAAAATATTTCTATATACGCCACTGGTTGATGCAATAACACCGATCCATCTATTAGGAGAATTCAAATAGCATTTCAGACATTTAATTATCATAAATATCAAATAGTTCCACAAAAACTGACAAAACTCTTCGTAAATATAAAAAACACGAAGAAATGTTAGGAGAATTGAATTAAATATCTCATCGTTTTATTTTAAATGCTTAAAGATATTATGCAGGTGCATTAGCCCAGCATAATATTATTATACAATTGATATCCATATTTTATACGAAAACTGAACAAGTTCTATTATCATAATAGTGCCAGACAACTTATAATATTATACATATAAATATGTTCAACTACTTAAAATCGGACAAAAATAATTGTGTAAAATGTTTTACTATTCATGGAAAATTATTTAATGCATAATATACTTAGTGTAATTCCGTGCAACGTCTCATAAACAAAAAAACAATTCAATTTTCCATTAAACAGTACAGTACCGATTACAAGAACACCATATACTAAAAATTAATAACTACTACATAAAAAATCATTTCAAAACTTAATGTGTAGCTACTGTAGCTACTCGACAACAACATTTAGAGCGAATATTTGAAAACAAATATTAAAAAATCGTTCTTTTTTTATAAAAACATCCAACATACAAATTATTACAGGAAGTTAAATTAAATAATATACTTTCATAATATATCGTTATTATATTTGGGATTCTTTATAAAATACAAAAACATTATTTATATGAAATTTTATATGGATTTAAGTCAGCAAATAATAAAAAATTACGATACATTTAGAATAGATATATTTGATTGCAATAGTTATTATTTTTTTATGGTATAATGTAATATTTTTGAAAGATAAATAGCTTGAAAATAACCACACACGAGAGAGAATAATCAAAAATAAATAACTAGCAACATCCAAAGGTGTTTATTTAAAAGATAGAATTCATATATATTTTTTGTGTTGATTTATTTAAAAAATATGTTTTAAATTTATCTAAAACATGTTATAACAAAATATTTTAATGAAATATGTATGCTTAATTCGTTGATCGTTTCAATGTACAAATAAATTAAGTTTTACTATATAGTATATTGTTAGTCTTAAAGTTGTATTGTTTTAATCTATTAATTGTGATCAAAAAAATTCTATTAAACAAGAAGCAAAATCACATAACTAATAAAATCTAATCATTTAATTATTTTGATACCCATTTTAGAAATATTAGATATAGCTTAAAAATCCAACAACTTCATAGTATTGGTATTTAAAGCGTGGCTTCATGAATTATTATATTATTATTATAATATTATTTCCAAAAGTCAAAAATAATTTTAAATATTTTTGAACGAAGTTTAATTTTCAATCAACATTGTTTTTCTTATAGGAAACTAAAATTAAACGTAAAATAAGGATACAATTAATAATGAAACATTTATTCTTATAATAAACACGTTAATTATTGTTCAACTGAATACAAATATAAACAGGAATAACAATTTTAAAATTTTAAATCATTTAACCTACATAAAAAAAGATTGGAACTCCAAGCTAGTGATTATGGAGCACTTGAAAAAAGAATTTTGTGAGAAAAGCTTATAATTTAATAATATTTTTCTAACGAAACAAAAAATTATGGAAATATTTCTATAGTTCATTCCTAAACTCAACATCCCTTATGTTGAAATTGTCTTTTTATATATTCTAATTTAAGCGAGAAAAAATTGTACTCTTTATTAAAAATTGTTGAAAAAATATTAACATCATAAATATACAACAAAAAATTATCAGTACTAATAATGTAACTTTGGAATAGAAGTAGAAGTTACCAAGAATTAGATAAAAACCAAGCAAGGCTTAACATTTTAAAACTCGGAAAATTTTAGTATATTCGAATTGCACTTTGGTTTAAAAAAGGTGTTTTGAAAAAAACATGCTATACATTTAGTTTTAAAGGGATGAAATATTTTTGAAAACAATTATTTCCCTTCCCACTTACAGGCTTTGGACTGAAAATAATTTATATATATATAAATATATAAAAATATTATATAAATATCTTATAAATTTGATATGCATTTTTTTAAATTTGTCAATTATTTTTTATATTAATTATAAAAAACTGAATTTAAAGCTTTAACCTGGTAACTTATTTTTATGCATACAAGTCAATATATTTTAAATTTCGTTCGTATTTTTTATTTTTTTTTGTACCGTATAGTTGAATCCCTCAAGTCAGTATTCTGCATTTAAATATAAGTATATATTATTTATAATTATGTTCTAATATGAAAATGGTTTAGTGAACTATGCGTTGAAGGACTTGAATGTGTTTGTTTCCTTTTGTTCGAATCATATCCGAAGCCATAATATTAGTTAATAAGAGTGCCTCGTTAGAAATATAATTATCTGCTAATTAGTTACTAAAGTAATTCAACCATTACTTGTTTTTGTCTGAGTGCAGTTCGACCAATATCTGCTTTTTACTCGAATTTAGTTTTTACTAATACCATTTTTTAACTCAAATGCAATCCGATCTTTTTTTAATTTAGGTAAAATGAGCAATTTGACCGTCCAAAACAAATGTTTCTGTAAGTTTTATAACCAATAGATCATTATTATTAAAATACGGTTTTAGCATGTTTCAAATACACTGTTAACATGAATAGTTTTTATTTAATTGTTTACATAACTTGTTTTAACTAACGGTTCTAGTCTGCGCGGTCGTCGAATCCAAAAAATGTAATTTAATTTTCACGCGTCCCCTATATTTTTGTGGCACTAGTGCACTACCTACACTCGATAATATGTTACAATACGTCGCAATCGGTAGGACATCATAAATAATTACAATGATGGTACAACGAAAACAACAACAACATTGAAGTTAATTTGACGGTGTCGAGAGTTCGGATCACCGTTTACGCTATCTAATCTTTGGCGCGCATGTGTGTGGTTTATGTGCGTTAGTAAAATAACCACACCGTGTGCACGCAATCATATTGAAATACCGACGATCGGGTCGTCGCAGTAACATTCGCGACGATACACTCGACGTGTCCGGAGAAGTCCGATCGGACAGACAACCCAAACGTTTCACTGTCGTAAGCGCCGCCGCCGCCGTCTCGTCGGTCCCGGCAATGAACACTACTGGCAGCGACGCTGCGTTGGAACCGGCCACCGACGGCAGTAGCGTCGGCAACAGTCTGTCCGACCTGTTGGCAGGTTCGCTGGCCGGCGTGGCTGTTGTGCTGGTCGGCCAACCGCTGGACACGGTCAAGACCAAGCTACAGACGTTCCGAGGGCTGTACACCGGGCCCGTCCAATGTCTGGTGCACACGTACCGGAAGTCCGGTCTGCGGGGCCTGTACGCCGGCTCGTCGCCGGCCATGGTGGCCGGGGTGGCCGAGAACTCGGTGCTGTTCGCGAGCTACGGTCTGTGCCAGCGCGCGGTGGCCGCTGTCACCGGAGCGCGGGACGCCAAGCAGATGGACGCGTTCAGCAACGCGGTGGCCGGCTGCGCGGCGTCCGTGTTCTCGTCCGTAGTCTTGTGCCCTGCCGAGCTGGTCAAGATTAAGCTGCAGGCGGGCCGTGAGCTGGCCGAATCCCGTGGCCAGCGGTTCCAAGGTTCCGTGTACCGCGTCACCAAGGTAATATAATGTGCCTTTGTAAATGCGTATTTCAGTGTTTTATTGGCTCTGGGGAAAAAAATGGAGGAGATACCGATGGAATAAGCGCCTCCCAATTGTGTCTGGTCTTAAAAATCGTACCGTTTTAAATGGTGTGCTCAAGTAGTGTCTCCTTCGATGCATTCATTTATATTTTTGGTGGGTGCTCATTTGCATCCGTATGATGGTATTCTCCAACTTACTATTTAGTTCACCTTATCCGGACATTGGTACAATCATTTTTAGAAATAATAAAAAAAAAAAATCAGACTTAAACATGATTTTGATTTAATTTCCACATCGAATGCGAAATTTTATAATTGTGAACTAGAAAAATAGTACATTGATAAATTGAGAATAATATCAAATAATACAAAACACAAAAAATTGATTTCATGAATATGTCATAAATGTAAAACCAACATTGGCAGTAAATTTTTAATGCGATTTCTCTATTATATAAAAAAATATATGTATATTAAATTATTAAATATTTTAAATAGAGTTTATCGTCTCACTGATTTAATATTAATTTCACGGCATATCGATTTCATATACGTGGTAGACATGATAGTATATGACAGAAAAAAACAACGAAGTACTTAGAAATGAATAATAAATACAGTGCGTACAATATTATATATAAACAAAATTATAAAACTTAAAAGGGTATTATTTTTATAAAATTTGACTAAACCGTCATTTTTTTAGTGATTTAATGCCAGTTATAAATAACTTAATTTATCAATTTTTTATTTAAATAATCTATAAAAACTATGATGCGTTGATACATTAAATAGATTTCAAATAATAAAACATATTTTGAAAAAAAAAATAACAAAAGGACAAGTGGTCATCAGGGCCCGGAAACGATGTGTGAACTGTGAATCACAGTGCATGTACACACTCTGCACACCCACTTTTCTATCACTAGTTTTATGTCACATAATTAATAACCAAAAATAAAACCTTAATCTACAGTATAATATTATTTATTATGACTTAAATATATTTTGGGTTTTTTCATGTAATTAGTTTTGACTTTTATCTTGAAGTTGATCAATTAGATATTTTAATATTTTATGGGTTTATTTTTTTATTTTTATAATAATTGCTTTTCTTGTATCTCGGTAAAATGGTATAATACTTATATTATGTTGTTGAGGATTTAAACGAAAAATATAATGATTCCATCCCAAATATTCCGACCGAATGACAGGGAATTAATCGAGAACCGTACCATTTTACTATTGCGGGTCTGACAATGATATGAGATCGTGTTAATCGATGATAACGTGATTGGGAATCGAAATTCAGTAATTCCAATCGCTAACGAGTTAATTCTTGTATGGATTTTATGAGTTTGTCTCCTGGCTAAAGTGCTATTTAAAATGCAGTAAACGGTTTTTGAGTATTGATAAACGATGTTTTAAACTAGATTAATTAATTTACGTAAATGTCTGATTGAAAATAAATATGATTCGCCCAATATTCTTGAATGGTTAGATATATCTTGTCATGCATTTCCATAAAGGCATTGTTTAAAAAACTCTCTATGACATTTAGGTTTTGGCTTCATTTATCAGGTTGACTACTCTTTGAATGCCGATTATCACGGTATATTAGCAGTAAGTGAGCTGAACTACATCGTTTAAATAAAAATATTTGCAGCCGAACAACCACTATTAGATTAAAAAAAGCTCAAAAAGCACAAGAGTCACTTGAAGTATTTTACTCTGAGTATGTGAAAATAGAACTGTACATCACTCCAATTTGAAACATAATTTAGCTACAAATATAAAAATGCTTACACATTGATATACTTCAATAACAATGTTTTTCTAAAAACGAGACTTTCGGTAAAAAAAAAAAAATTTTGCTCAGTATTTATGTGGATGATTAATAATAGTATTTAGTATATTATATATATATATATATTTGTATGGGTATTTAAACCTCAAATTTGAACGTAATTGAATAATTCACCCATAAAATAAATATTCCTCCTCAAACAGTTTTTGTTATTTTATTGTAATTAAAAAAATATATCAATAGATACTTGAAATTGTACCAAATATTTATCTATCTTTGGTATAATTTTCAAAATAATTTGATTCTTTTTGAACTATAATAATTATATAGATTAATTTAAGATCTATGACAAGGTTGACTACTGAGTTCAGTGAAAATCTTTTTACTCTAATATGGTGGGCCCAAGTTAATCTTTTATCTAATGTAAGACCAAGGTATTTAACTGAAGGAGAGGATGGGATTGGAGACCGTTCAGAGTTACCTCAGGGGTAAGAGCTGGTCTAAGCGTAAAGGTGGTGTGTATAGACTTGCTATAGTTTAATTTAAATCTCCATTTGGTATACCAATTCTCCATAAAGTCTAGGTGAGTTTGAAGGTTTGCGGAGGCTATGAATGGATTGTCATTCATAGATATAATTACCTTGACATCGGCATAATCTGCTACTGATGTATTTGGTGTGATTAGTTGATCTGCGGCGAATATATTGTAGAGAATGGGGGATAAAATGCCGCCCTGTGGAACCCCAGCACTTATACTGCCAATACTTGACGTGTCAGACCCGTATCGTATTTGGAAGGTACGTTCAGTTAGGTATGATTTGATTAGAAGATAGAAGGGTGAAGGAAGAAATGTTTTTAATTTGTGCAGGAGACCATCGTGCCAGACTCTATCAAAAGCTTGTGATATATCTAAGAAAGCTGCTGTAAAAAATAATTTTTTTTCCAGAAAGAAAGATATTGCATCTACTACCCTATGTAGTTGATGGGTCGTCGAATGCGAAGAACGAAAACCAAACTGATAGTCCGGCAGAACTTTCTTGTCAGTGATTATTGGTAGGATACATTTAAGTATAAGTTTTTCTAGAATTTTCGCAAGGAAAGGAAGAAGACTTATTGGTCTGTAGGAAGAAGTTGTATCAGCTGGCTTATTTGGCTTATGGATCATGATGATTGTCGAGAACTTCCATAGAAGAGGAAAATAAGATAATCTGATTATTAAGTTGAAAATATGAGTAATATGAATAATAGCTCTTTTGGGGAGACATTTCACTACTTCGGCTGTGATTAGATCGTAGCCTGGAGATTTTTTTTGTGGGTATTTTAGGATTTGATATTTTAAATCGTTAGGAGAGAAGGGTTTAATTGGGAGAGAGGATTGAGGAGGGACATTGAGAGACCTATTGACCAGTGATATAGTATCAGGATCAAATATATTTGGATGAGGCAGGAATATCTCAGAAAGATGTATTTTGAATAATTCAGCTTTTCCAGAGTCCGATGACGTAAGACTGCCGTTATGTTTTATTAAAGGAAGGTTAGGGGCTTTATATCGGGAGAAAAATATGAGAATAATTTTTCAAAAGTAACTCTGTTCTATAAAAATATCGCTATAGATAGGTACAATAATGTTACAACATACAACATGGAATTTCATGTGGTTTTTTATAAAAATAGGTCTTATTGTTTTCTTATCGTTTCAACAAAAATATTTTCAGATCCCATTGCATTATAATCATATATAACAGCTTTTTCTCCTTTACTGAAACTTTTAGCTAGACATAATGTATTCGCCAACCACAAGGAAAACTATTGTCGGTTGAAAAATGAGGACCATAAAGTTTAAACCAAATACAAAGGATTATTTTAAGAGATTATCATTAGACGAAAATCAGCAATTAATTATCTTTTAGTAAATTAATTCTCATAATAATCACAATTTGACATAGCAGTGTGATAGTACTTTGATAGAATTAAAAAAAATATAATTATGATGTTATCAGTTCTATAGTTGAATCTAGGTACCTACACCATTAATAAGTCCCGAATGGTATTGAGATAGGTTTTAATAAAAAAATATATTTTTTTATTAATACATTAATTGTACTAGATAGATAGTAAATTGTTATTATAAATTATATTGAAAATATTATATGATGATTGAATAATGTAGATAGGAAGTAATATAAATTATTCATACGATCAATATTCAACTATTTTGATTGTAACTTAGATTATGTACGACGACATATGCAGATATGATAATTATTTTCTCATTATTGTTCATTCAAAAAAATAATAAAATTTTAGTTTTTCAATTTCAAATACGAAACTAATGATTAATATAAAAGATTTCTATCTATAAATTGATTACAACGACCAATTTAAACTACACAGCTGATAAATTGAATAGTCCAATTAATGTTATAATAATGATGCACCAAATGGTGAATCTATTCAATTATTGTAATCTTTATATTTTCTTGTACTACAAACATCATAAACAACATATTAAATATTTGTGTTACAACACTGTTTTTATTAATTTTAATTTTATAAATTAAATAGTTCTTTAAAAATCTGACACAAGTTTAAAAGATATAATATTATGCTTATACATACAATACTACAAGTACTACACAATTGTATTTTTCATGTTCCTAAATTCAATAATATTTATGTGTATGTTATACACTCCTATATTTTTAATAAAAATAAAAATCATTAACACTAATCTATTTACAATTAAATAACATTATATTCAAGAATAAAGTTAAATTGATCATATGATATGTGTAAACAAATTATAACTATAATTATAAAATATGGTATTTAGGTAAGTTTAAAAAAAAAATATTCTCAATTTTCAATTTTTCATTATAAATTGTAATTTATTAAATATAAATAAAACTGTTATTGAAAAAACGTACACATTTTTTATCTAACCTTTATATTTCATAATAGTCTTTGCATGTAACTAAAATATTATTATTAAATAGGTACCTATATTTTTTATTCTTATAATTGAGCAAAAATATTTTTTTTAATAACTTTTAATAAATATTAATTAATACACATTATTGATTATTGTCAATTTTGAGACTATTATTTTTATTCTACAGTGATTAACAAATAAAAATCTATTTGAAAAATATATCACTTAGTATGAGGATTAGGTATTTGTTATCATCTTATCTTTATCAATGTATTAAATTCAATTTTATTAGCATCTTGTACTTTAAGTGTTACTGTACCCAGTTACAATTAGTAGTAGTGTTATTTTAGAACATTGTTATTACATGTACCAGTTATAATAAGCTACACATTGTATCTACTTCTTAAACTAGGTACATATATACATATTTACTTAGGTAAATATAAGTCGTGCATATAACCATCGAGTATTATACTTATTATAACCATTAACCAATAGTTTGACTATTGCGCATACTTATAATATAATAATACAAATAATTATATAATCTGTTAAAATAGAATAATACTATAATGGTTACATAACACTAATTTTGAAACATTAATACTAGAACCGTTATAAAAATTAAAAATTGAATGATTTTTTTAACTAATACGTTAATTATTAAATTTTATCCGAACTTCACTTTGTGCACTCTAAGCGACGTCGGAGCGCTGAAATTGGGAGTCTGTATCTAATTGCATATAGAAGCTACAATGTGACGAAACATAGAACATTGTTTTGCGACATCGGATTCAATGACTTCGCATGTAGGGATATTAACGGTGCCTACAACATCTCTGCGATACCCATAGGTACTAATATTAAACTTCACATTACGAAAAATAATTGCTATTTAACATCTCTGATAAATTTTTTTGCGCCCAGGAACGTAACTAATAAATAATAATTATTAATAACCATAGTTGTATAAATAATTTTGTACACAAATATATGAACTATTTATAACTATTTATTAGTTGATTGTCGCTAGTAAATCGCAGTTAATATTTACGCCAAAACATTAAACATACATTTTTACGAAACTATAAAATATAGGTATAGATACACCGCATTTCGATAGCTAAATATTTATTGGTAAGTTATTACTACTTTTTTCGTTATGGATGTATTTTTAAAATCTTTTCAAGTCTTGTATTCATGACAATTAAATAATTCAAAATCTAGTATTCAATATATAATTTCACTTCTGAATTTAATAAAAATCATTATAAGGGATTATAAAATGTGTAAGTAATATAATTTTTACTGTGTCTATATAAATAATCTTATTATGATTTATTTTATTTAATTCACTTAAACTTTTATAGTTCTCCATAAAATTTCGTTAAATATTTTAGAAAATAGTGTTTATTTTGTACTTTCAAATAAATTAACGTTTTTCGTACTACTTAAACGGGTATAATTGGCTCAGTTTATGAGTTTATTATATAAGGTTCGTTCCTATTGTTTTGCACAAACACCGGTGGGGTTCATGAATCTCAAATGCGCGAGAGTAGTTAAACATAACTTATTTATATAAACTGTAAATATTATATAGGTATTCGACTTAAGAGAATGCTACATCCACATTTGTTGTCTCCATATTGTGAAATTATAACATAACCAATTATTACGTTCAGGAGTTTCACATTTAGTTTTGTTAGTTTAATTATAATATTGAACTGACATATTAAAGGGAACAATATTATCTAGGTATTTTATCGTTTATTTTTTTTTCAATATTTCAAATTTGAAACAAATTATGTCCATTTTAAAATTGCACTTATTATATTACACACTTAATTTAAAATTAAAATATAGGAAAAATATCGATACGACAATATAGGTAATATTGTTAGGCACCTTCAAGTTTATAGATCATGAAAATAAACGTGAACTGCTGAACGAAAATGTGTTACGAACCTTGTATAAAAGAAATATTAAACAAGAGAGTATACGAGACATATTATAGATAATTCATCTGTTTAAATATTATATTTTATTTAAATTTCAAAAGCAATATATTTATTTCAGTAGATAGGTATAAAGTTCACCCAAGATCGTTTCTAAAACCGTTTACATGAATTTGTCATATTTTTCGAATATATATTATTATATTTTTATAATAGTACAACAATATTGTCTCATATAATTTAAATTGGAGAAACGAGACAAATATAACATACCTATAGCTTTCTTGTAATTTTTTTTTTAAGTTAAAATAAAAAAAAAATGGTACAATTTGAAATTGTAGAGTGATTAGTGACTTAAGATTTTTAATTAAAAATAAAAATATTTTTTTTTATCATAGTTTGTTTAAAATTTACATCGAACATTTTAGAATGAAAACTATTGTTGGCCCGTATACAATATGTCATTGTCTAACAGACTTTGACTGCTTTGAGCTCTGATAATTTTAATATACGTACCCAGTACCCACCTATAATTTCTCGCACAATAATATAATTTAATCCATACTGAGTCTTCGCTGGAATCGAAGCCAGGTCAATTTGACAATATTTGCCAACAGGCAACAACCCTTTCAGTATAATATTACCCATAAAGTGTACATTAATTAATTATCAAACACAAATGGGAATTTGGCTTTACGTTTCGGATGGTAACGTATACCTAATCCTCTCGATATTTTGATCATAGATAAGTAATTATTTTCATCCGGCAAACAATAATAGTGTTATCTTTTGATGTAGGTACCTACTATGAACTATGTATTTACCATATGACTACCATTAATTAAATAATGTATTAAGTAATATTCAGTGTTAAAAGAAAAAATTATCAATGCAATTTGACAATGAATTTCAACGTAAAATGACAAAATACATAGATAATATATAATACGTATACATAAGAACGTTTTATATAATGTTATGGTTATTGATTATACGAGTATAATATTCTTGGCCAACGAATTTCATCTAAAAAATATAAGGAAAATGTATGATACATATGTTTTACTATTAAAATAAATCGTATACAATCTTTATTGTTTTTAAAAATTAAAAATATTAAATTTTAAATTTTAGGTGAGTTCTTAAAATTGAAATTGTTATACGTTATAATACTAATATAATCATAGACAGAAGTTGCATGTAAAGTTAGCCATCTACAGAAAATATTTAATGACTGATATTTTAAATCTATTAGCTTTGTTAATAAAATATTATGAGTGATAAGTTATATTATTAACGATCGAATGTTGATGATTTGAAAATCCTATGAAAATGGCCTTAAAAATGTATGTCTGAATTGAGAAAAAATTAAGTTATAACATTTAATAAAGTGAACATTAAATTTATGTTTTGTTATTAATGAAAATATAAATAAATTAGCTGTTTTAAATATTAGTATTTGTTTAAAATATTATTGAACTCGATATAGTAAACTACAAATGTATACAGAATAAATTATTTAAAAATAAATGTGACGCTATTAACACCTACTAAATAAGAATACAACAAAATTGATAGAATATCTTTTACCGGAGTTTTTTTTTTAACCTAGTCAAAACCTTACGTACTTAAAAAAAATATCTTGAACAGTGACGCAAATTGATTAGATTCAGAGTCCTGTGCTCTACTCTTTCCTTGGAACGCTATTTGGTTATTATCGATATCAAATATTGAATTTTATTGAATATGTACCTATTAATGGACATAGTATACATAAGGCATAAAACAAAATATATCATGGGCACCGAAAAAATTATTTCCTTCAAGATGTTTTGGTCACCTTTCCTTAAATGAAATCTTTCCGCGTGTTAAATGATCGAAAACTATTCAAAAATACAATAATAAAAATAATTTTTACACCATTACAGTATTTATATTGTACTAGTATAATGTATAATAATATGTATTTATCATAGACGGCTAGACACATGTGTTATCTTACATTTATTGTGTATCATCACGGAGTACCACCATAAAAGTAGGTCTGACCATATTTTGATTACTTAACGAAATGTATTATTATTATAACAATCTAATCCTTCGGCCTACTACGTCATATTCGTGTGTCGAATAGTCTCGTCCCATCGCTTGCTCTGTGTATTGCTACCAGCCCATCGGTAATGTAAAATAAATTATATTGAAAAATTATTTCAATAGACGTTAAATTTTACTAGATATAATTAAACGTATTTTTTAATATTATTAACATCGAAATCGTCTTATATTACCCCGTTTAGTATTAATCTGTCACTGCTACACTGTATCAGATATAGACAACGTTTAAATTGTTATCTACGACATATCATAATAATTCCTAATATTATGTTTAAACTAACCAATAAATAACAAACCATTTAGTTTCTCTACTGACTTACTCAAAGCATAGGCTTTCTTAAATTATAAACCATCCATAAACGGCATTAACGCATCTCTATTGAGAACATACAATTTGCTTATTTCATTTTTGCATTATACAGAATACGTGGATTTGAAAATATTGTAAATAAAAATCTAATGTTTTTGCTGTAATATAAGTAATTCAACATGACTGTAAAATGTTTATATACTTTTACTTGACAATAATTGAAGAAACCCGTTTACTCACGAATATATACAAAACAATTTGTATGCACAAATGTGTCTTGTATCTTTTAAAGACAGTGTGCAAACGGGTTTCACAAATGTGCGTAATAGCCTGCGTAATATATTATATGAAAATGCAAACAGTGTGCGCCCGCCGTAATTTATTCCTATTATTTTCATGATGTAGTTTATACTACTCATAGCCTTTTTCTCTAAAAAAAATTTTGTCTGGGACATCCCTACAACATTGTTGTGTTTCGAGTATAAAATATTTCAAGTAGAAAACAAATACATATTTATATGCAATTTTTAAAATAATGTTTAGGTTAGATTAGTTATAGTTTATATAAAGTAATTTGTAAATTTAAATATTATGTTCAACTTTTTAAACATATATACTTAGTATATATATATATATATATATTTAAGTATCATACATTTATAAGCTTATTAGTTACTACGCACAAATTTCATCGAAAATCGTATTATTATAATTCTTTGTTGTTTAACTTATATGCTTGTAGAAAATCACCTACATGACTAAATGTTTTTTATACAATTTTTCATAAAATTACCATATTATGCGCATGGGTAGTTTTAATTTTAAAGAGATTATATAAATAATCTGGTAAGTAAAGACTTTAAATGTTATACAAACTGTTAACATTTTAATAACCTTACAACAGAATAAGGATTTAATAAGTTTTTCACAAATGGCTGTGTAATTTTTAGTGAATCAACTACAGTAGTATTAAAGACTTTTTTGTCTTGTGAATATTTAGTGTTTACTAACATTTTATGTTTGTAGACCTATTAAATTCCCTACCATGAAGTTTGTACGTCTTGTGATGGGTCTAGTATGTAAAAGCAGGGTTATCTGAAATCGTATATAATTATTTATTCTTTTTTTTATCGCAAATCTGAATAGGAATTGTATTTATAATAATTTATCCGTATAACTTTACTATATAATCATTTTTAATTTGTAGGCTTAATAAAAATTACATGAATGAATATTTTACAACTAATATATGAATAAAATTATCATAACACTCTATAACAGGTTTTTGTATAAATTAATATTTTAATTATAATTAATTGTATATTGTAAGTTAGAAAACTATAAATACCAATGAGCTATAAGTAAAATACAAATATGAAAAATGTACTAATAACAAAGACTATTTAATTTTTATTATAAACTTTGAATTAAACAAGGGAATTAAAAATGCATAGTTTAATGTACTGTATATGTATCCGCCGCACATTAAAATAATAGCTTGACTTGATCCATTTAAGTAATAATAGACTTCAACTGAGAGATAAGTTTAACAATTCCCTTGAGATCTACATCAAAGGTTTTTGAAATGAATAACTAAACAGTCTGAAAGTGCAATTGTGCAGTCATCAGATATTTGTATTTAATAATATTACTTTTAAATCGTTAAAATATATACAAATGTACATTAAATTTTAAGTATTGAATATTGGTTCGTATCAAATTCGTCATATTATAATATAATAATATAGTAAACGTGATTTAACATATACCGTTAAACGAGTTTTTACGTAAGTTAGATACAATACCGATATTAAATAATACCTAAACGTTTTAATTACAATAATTGTACGATTTTTCTAAGAATGGAATGTCAACTATCATATTAACGGAAATAGCCCAACAGACTATTTAAAAAATTAATGTAACTCCTTTTCAAAACTCATTATGGATTAGTTTTTAAAAATAATAAGTACTAGAAAAATTATCTAAATAAATATTTAATTATATTTTTTAAATCTATCGATTTTAAACAATCGTATTTGTAATTATAATATTACATTAGTCTTAAGCTTGAAGCTTTAAATATGTTCTATTTCATTATAGTATGAAACTATAAAATATTATAATATGAAATGGATACTATTACCAACATCATATTAAGGGGCATTGGTAATATGAGTATGTACGTATGTTCATTTTTAGTCAAACGATTGTGAAAATCAATTTTTGTGTGATCATACTATGTATAAAACAATACATTTATTTTAAACTTGACTTCTAAATGGTACTTATTAATAATTAATAATTGTAAAGTATTATTCCTTTATTTTATTCACTTGAAATATTATCATTAAAATGATAGAAACAATGTGATGAATTTATATTAAAAAGTACATCGTTTAGAAGGAAAAAATTATAAAGAAAAAAAACAAAACAGATAACAGAAAAAAATGGACAGTCGACTAGACTGAGTGTTTAAATGTTAGCACTCTTCGAAACAGTGGAGTTGTGTTTTTAATATAATTTTAAAACTAATGATAATAATTACATTCAAAAAACTTTCTCTAGTAAAGCGCGGATTCTAAAACGATTTACAAATATTAACAACACGTGTTATCTCTGTCTTATTAACGTAAATTATACTAAATTTCAGTTCAGCAGAACACATCTTGTGATGTTAGCTTTAATATTAGAGTAAATTTACCTATTATAAAATTTAAAGGAAAAAATATTATCCAGAATATGTCATATATTTATATTAATATTATAATTTTAAAGTGATTTATAGCTATGTAAAATATTACAACCTTAAAATGTTCATAACTCACTTTAAAATGATTATATCGATAAAAAGCTACGTGGGGCCCTAGATAATATTTTTATCTTTAAGTTTGATAATGGCTAAATTTACTCTAATATTAAAGCTGACATCACAAAACGAATTCTGCTGAATAAAAATTTTCCATATGTATATATGTAAGACAGAGAGTGGCACGTTTTGCGGGTATAACGTCCTCTTAAATAATCACATGAAAGATTTGTGAGCAGAAATTCCTAGAAATTTTCTTGAATACACATAAGTACAATTCAACTATATTTAATATCTAACAACGTTATATAATTTAATTTTGATTTTAATTTTTTTTTTAATTGCATGTAAAAATTTAAATTGAACATTTTGTATAAAATAAATATCTTTAATATAATTCGTGAAAATAATAAGTATTAAATATTGTATAATATGTGTATGTGATATCATAAATTAAATAGTATATTATTAATAGTATATTTAATCTATGGTGGTATACACCAATGTGTAATTTAAATCATACATAGACAAATAGTAGCATATTATTACATATAAAAAAAAAAAAAAATTGTTTAATATATCATTAACAATTAACGTTATATTTATTATTAAAATAGAAAAATCATATGAAATTACTGGTTTTAGAATACAAAGACATTGTATAAAAATCAAAGAGAATAATTTAATTTCCTATTTATTAATATTAAAAAAAACGAAAATTTCAGCAGCCCCTTTTTTTAAATTTTAAATTTTTTTCTGGTCAAACATTAATGCGCAATTAGTGTGAATTTTTGCGATGCCGGTTTAGCCGTAAATTATAAAAAATCAAGAAACGGGGCAAAAGAAATGTTCGTATAAAAAAGTATATTTTGAAAAAATGGATTTATAACTAGTGTGCACTAAGTCATCGATATTAGGTATCATACATTCATACACAATAAGAGCTTTATTTTTTTTATTTTAGTAATTATTTACTAAAAATGTCTCGTTGAAACGAATTTTAAATATATTATGTAAACAGCGTGAGACGATTAGTTTAAATATTTTTTTTTTATGAATCAATTACCATGTTTTTGTTGAACACCTTTCTTTAGAACACAATTTGGTAATTAAGTTGATTATTTTTATAAATATAATTTAAAATAATTAATGGCATGTAGATAATTATATTATACATTTTTGACAACTGAAATGAAGCATGTTAAAAAATAGACACAAATTATGTTCCAGTAATAATTATAACATTGATGAATGAAAAATGTGTACTTATTATTATCACAATGGTACTTATTTAGTTTTAAAATAATTTGAATAAATTAGAAATTTTTGTGAACTCACTGTTAACTATTTTCTAAGCTACCAATGTAGAGAATATTGTGGAAAATATTTACTTTTTGAACATGCCATACGGGTTTTTAAAAAAAAAAACAACTTATAAAAAAAAAACAATATTATTCAAGAGAACATTGGCTGTTAGTAATAGCACTCAAAGTTCTTAATCCCAGATAATGTTTACGACACAAATTTTAACCAAAATATCATTTAATCTTTGCTTTCAAAATACTATCGTTCAGTGTGTTTTTTTGGATATTAATTTTATTTATATAGCCTATTTAAATCAACACAATATATTTAAGTAATCACTCCTTTTAAAAATGCTCTATTTCTCTCTCTCTCTCTCTGCTCTTTGTCTCTTTTCCTAAGGGTTGAAACTTTAAATCCCCAGTATACGTTCAGCGCTCATAATTTGAAATTATCGAATCCCAGCGGATATAAGTCGAGCCTCGAGGGTAGCTTCTATAGCTAATTTGACGATTCCAGTAAATTTTATTGACCGTAAACAAATAAAGGGGGAGTTTTTTGCGTCCTTGTCGTTATTAACATATTAAAACAATATCTAAGCGTGGAGAAATTAAAGAGAAAAAACTCTATCTATATAGCCATATAGATCATTAATTTTCGATAATGTCTGTATTTAAAAAGTCAGATAATCGTAAAATATGTCATTTTTCATTCTAAGCTCACAATGTCTTGTTACGTTTTTTTTCTGATATTCGTTTAATTTCTGGATTATTAAATATTTTATATTTTGGCTTTTATTAACAACTTTAATATAGTAAGGTTATATTCATGATTTGGACCATGGTATAAAATTCCATGAACACCGCAGAATTCCTCTTAGCATCTTTATAATTTCAAAATTCTGATCGGATAATAATATATAATATATTATGTAATTGCAAGGTGAAGTTCACACGTACTACACATACCTACATAGATGTCCTTGTTAAGCTATTAATAGTAACTGTGGGTCAATATTGCATGGCCGACACTTATTGTGGTTTTTTCTTTTCTATTTAATTTAAGGTCGTACCATTTTTCAATTGTCTTCTTGTTTTCATCGAGGTTATAGTGCCGTTTTATTTTCAGTAGTTTCGCCATTTCACTTTGGATGTAATTTTAATCAAAAAATGCTTTACTCTGTTAACATATTTGTTTGTTGAACCTTGAGCTTAATGTTAAATATACGAAACACTTTAAACAAGACAGCCCTATTAACTGTGACAACATTAATTCTGAAAAAAAAATGGATGCTTGGACTTGTATTCCAAATAGGTACATAGGCTTTATCTTGTTTCCCGTGATAACAGATAGTTCAAAAATGACAATTTTATTTCGCATTTTTTTACATTTGCTGGCTATTTTATTAATTTTTGATGCACGCAGTTCAAACCCAGTGGCGTATCTGGAGTTAGATTAAATCCGGACATGCGTATACGAGTAGTGCGTTGAATATTTTAATAAAATAATATTGTGCGGACGGTTGTAGTTATATATTATGATTTTTGTGCATACAGGACATCGTGAGGCACCACGGCCTAGGAGGTCTGTTCCGCGGACTGGAGATGACCGTGGCCCGGGAAATGCCAAGCTACTTCTGCTTTTTCGGCGTGTACGAGGCAGTTCGGGAGGCCCTGAAACCAGATGGCCGAACTCGAGCGGACTGCGGCCTGCTGGCAACTACGGCGGCCGGGGCCGCGGGTGGCGTGCTCCTGTGGACGGTCACGTTCCCAGTAGACGTAGTCAAGTCTCGGATACAGCTGGATGACGCGATGCCTACGCGCGGCTGGACCATGTGCATGTTGCACGTGTACCGAAATGAGGGGGTGGTCGCACTTTACAGCGGCTTGGCACCAACGCTCATTCGTTGCGTTCCGTCGTCCGCCGTGCTGTTTCTCGTCTACGAGTACACTAAAAAGCTCTTCGACCCCTAAGCGCAGATTGGTGGGGCAGAACGCACCTTTAAACGGGGATAGACTCTCGAATTGGTCAAACTCTAGAACCAACCGAACTTCGAGAACTTTGAAAGGCTATTCAAGGTTTCTTTAGTATGAATATTTGAAACCGAATGCTTCGTTTCAAACGATTCGCGAAAACTCGAATTTGATACCAATACTACAATGTTATGAATATCATAATAACATTTTTATATACCTTAGTTGATTTGTATACCAAGAACATTAATACTTGATACTATAACTTTTTACTAATATAGTGTATATTTTATTTAAAATTAAAATGTATTTATGAATTAAATTTAAAGTTTGAAGTACTAAACATTAGAAAAGTTCGAAAAAGATTCGATCTTGAACGCATTATTTCGATAAAAAACCTAGTTAAATTTCGAGTCGACTGAGTTAAAGAAAATTTAAATTAAACCCATCCCTACCAATAATACATAACACTAATTATTATTATACCTGACATTTTGTCAAAAAATCCAAGTGCAGTGACGTTTCGACCGGCAAAATTCGCTGGTGGATGTAGTCACAATATTAAGACATATCATTACTATAATATAGATGATGGTTAATTTTTAAGATTGTTTTCAATATATGGTACTTGTTCGAAAAAAAAACATCAAAAAATGACGACATGTTTGGAAATAAAGTGAAAATTTTCAATTATTTATTTAGGGATGTAGGTACTATAATGTAGCGTATTTATGATACCGATGGATTTTTTTTTAATGTCTCCAAAAGAAACGTTAAAGATGAATGAATTAATTAATCCTATTATTTACTAAATCTAGATCAAATAGTTAAAAAAACATTTTTCTGTAAGTATAGACTAATTATAATTTCGCTAAATAAATGTAGTTATGGTCATGTAACATTATATGTGTATATTAGAAGTTTCCTATTAGTTGATAGAATATTCAAAAAATAATTAAAGTACCCAGGGAACAAATAATTATGTTACCTTCTAGTATATGACATAATTCAGAAAGTTGTAGGTAAATACTACAACACATTATAATATCGTCCAACGATCACTACTCGCATCGATCATTGAAAAGTTGTTCGTACATTAGTATACATAATATTTATTTTGTTATTCATTTTGTATATTACCTACGACATCCTTTTGCTGTAATGAATACATCTACTTAACGTTAATGTATTTTGTATTTTTTTTTTACTATACCCAATAATAATTGCAACGTGTTATGTTTTTATAAAATTGTATTTAAAAACAATTTTCTTGACATTTACCATGAATAAGCTATTTAATTATATAAGAATAATGACAATTTTTTTAACGACATCCATATTTATAACTGTTATAATATTATGATATGTATAATAATTTTTTTATTTTACATTTATAGCCATCAAAAATTAACAAATTACATACTTTATTTATATTATTTTTTACTGTATAACTAATGTCTATATTATATAATAGGTAAAGTCAATTTTGGAAAATACTGAAGTTAATTCTTGTCATAAAAAAAATTGCATTTATTTTCAATTTTTTACGATTTACACTAGATTTATGTCTTCGAAATATTATAGTAGTATCATATTTTTTTTTTTTTTATTATTGAAATGTATATTATACTATAAAAATGTATTATTTTCATTGTACGAGTATCATTAATTGTTACCATTGATGTAAAGGTATGCCGTAATTTTAAATCCAAATATTATTCTAATATTAACTATTTTTTAATTTTGATAATATTATTGTGATATACCATATTATAATGATTTAATTAATATATATTATATAATGTTTATTGTTTATAGTTTTATTTTTTTTTATATTTAATAATGATAAAATATCACTAATAATTTTCAAGTTTTCAATATATTAAAAAAAATTTATAAAATAATATCTTATCATTAATAAAACCGATGACTACTTTTTTTAATGGTTTTTTTTAAATATATTTAAAGTTACAGTTTCTAATTTGCGAAAATAAAAAATTCCGATTTTTGATCGACATCTTAAGAGATCATGGTGTGCAGCTCTAATATTTCTTTAGCGCAAGCTCTGACGTTAGGAGTTATGACAATCCGCCGTAGTCGGATTTCCCAGCCAGGTATCAATTTGCACTGGTTGATGACTGGTAGCTAGACACTCGATTACCAATTTTCGGTATACATTTATTATTTTTGAATTAAAAAGAGCACCGGGCAAACGTCAACACAGACTTTTACACGAAATGATAACTCATAGATCATAACTCAAAAACATGGTAATAGACTTTATCACCTGTTATAGAAACCGATTTCTAAACACCAGATTACCATTCTATACCGAATTTCCGGTGAAGCGGTTTTCACTCAATCACTTCGAAGACGGCTTCTACATACCGGAATCGAGTGAAACTGGCACTTAGTAAGATTATGTTCGCGCCGTATTTTTGAATTTTGCGCCAATTCGTGTATTTCGTTTTATGTTATCATTTCATATGACGTAGTGTTGCGCCCGCAGTTGCGGCCTTGGTCAGTGGTAGCGGCGATGCTCTATCGTGTGCGACCAACTAGCTGTGCGGTGTGACACTATCGGTCCCCTTTTAATGACCGTTGTGTTCTCGTTTTCATTCAAAATTCTCGATTATATGTCCATGAATTCTTTAAAGTTCCAATGTTCAGTGTCCAGATGTCAGAATCAAGTCATTCTCACAGTGTCGCCTAAGTTCATGGTTATTGACACTGTGGAGATGAACTTGGTTGAAAGGTTATAAAAACCGGCGCGTACGGGCGCCTTATCCTCTTTTTCCGCCGTTCGAGCCGCACGGCTATAGTCCCAGCCAGTGGTCATATATTATTTTCTTTAGTATTTTGCATTAAAACATTTAGTTATTATTCATCAATTTGGTTTTTTCATTATTTTCAACATCCTGTGTATTTGTATTGGTTTTCTGTAAGTATCTGTAAGTAATTCAGGGCGGCCTTAAGACATACTTGCAGAACCACGTGAATTAGATGTTTGTGTTGTAGTTCGTTGTGTATTTGAGTTCATTGTCTGAGCTGGTGGCCCGTCGGTCGTACGTTCTCGGGGTTGTTACACATTTTATTTGATATTGTATTCCTTTTTATCGTACAAGTGTGGGCATCCCGAGTTTTGGTTCGAAACCAATATTCAAATATAACTATATTATGAAATAATTAAACAAATATAGCAACAATATATTTTTATTTTTGCAGATAACCACAAAAAAAATAATAATTTTAACTATAATGACTACTTAATTCTACTATTCATGATATGTACAATTTTAACTATTATTCATTGATCTTTTTAGAACAAAAATAATTACGTTTAAGGATGTACACCACACCAATCACTATTAATGCTGCAGATTTTTACATATTTACTTTCAATGATTGATAGAATATTAGATAAATTAATACGCATTCTTATGAATGTGTCAGATCCTAGATATATGAACACCATAGGGGCACCCGAATAATTCTAACATGACTGCAGTACATCGAAAAGTTTTGAGTAGGTAGGTAATGAATCGAATTGGTTTGATTTTGCGATATTCAAATCAACTTACACAAACTTTACGCACATAGAGGTTTTTTTAAAGTTATTCTTCCGATGATCTTATGCAAATTTCTTATAAGTTACCATCATAAAAACGTATACCACACCATATGACCGTGCTCTTAATTCATCGACTCAGAAAGAAGTATCACTTCATACGCGCGTACTTGGAATACGCCCGTTTTTTTTTTTTTTTAATGATATACCATTGTATTCAAATTCACACACCCATAAGATTAGGCAGAGCGGTACCCATATGATTCTCAACAATTAGTTATATTTAATAATTTTAAAAAAATAAATAGATTTTCACAATTGTAACAAAAATTTACAATCTTAAAAGCAAATAAGTAATAACTTATTCTTAGACTAATATAACAAATTCCACGAAGTCCTACAAAATATACTGACATTTAAGTTAAAAATGGTCAATTTACTCAAATATTAAAATAATAGTAAAGCAAATTAATATTCTCAATATAAAATGTGCTGTTAGGTATATGCTAGTAAAACGTAGAGAACACATGCATGCATAACATATTTACATATTATACTTACATGATCTATATTGGAATTTTTGGGTTAAAAATGTTACTTCACAGTGAATGCCAAGTGCTATTGGCTTAAATTAGATATATACTTCTACAAATAGAATAGGTAAACATGACTATTACTCAAGTTATTTTAAAACCTTCACAAAAAAGAATGACAATAATTCTAAAGTGACTTGAAAAATTCTTTTCTATAATTTTAAAATATAAATAATTCAAAGTATTCATTGCTAGTAGCAGCAATAAGGAATGAGGAGCATCATATGTGTATAATAAACTATTATAGGCTGTTATATTGTTCAATTTGCTATAGTATAAAATACCAAGAATGCATACAATTTTACTCAAAATTTACCAATCGTTTAGTTCTATAGTTTTATGTACAATTATGATAAAACAAACATAATAAACATTTTTGTTTAAAAAATACATTTATTGTATGGATTTTTAAAAATTTTTTAGAACAATACAAATCCAAACTATTTTGATATTTTTATTTTGTACTTTTAATACAACATTAGATTTGATTTAAACAACAACAACAATAAATAATATAATCTTTCATTCAAATATTTAAATTTCTAAAATATTATTTGTAAAATAATTAAAATATTTTATTGCTTTGATAGAAATATAATTAGATACGCCAATAAAATTTACTCTTTTGTATAATCATTAATAAACTTTGTTGGTACTTAATTAATTCGCCTAAAAATCATATAATAAAATATAAACAAACAAGATGTGAATAAGTGTATGTGTGTGTGTGTTTGTGTGTGTTGTGTGTGTGTGTGTGTGCGCACGCACGCGCGTGTGAGTAGATCTTTATAAAATATATATTATATGATACATAATTAACATACATTTTATTATTGGATGTTGATAGATATTGAAAGCAATCTCTAACATAATAATATAATAGTGGAATATATTTGACAATGTATCACAACAGGAATTAACTTATAAAGTCTCTCCGTGTAAAGTGGACGTATAATACCGTATAATTACAATCATTAAAAAAAAACTATAATATACATAATGTCTATTTAATAATAACATATTTTAATAACTGGCTTCATGACCAGCAAGGATGTACAAATCTGCACCATCATCGGCTTTTTTTGAGACCATGTGTGAATCCAGTATTAGAATTCTATAATAAAAAAAATTATACATTTATTAAACATGTGAAGGTTTATTGTTAATAAACATTTACTAATATGTATAATCATAACTATAGAATGTTAATTATTGTCTGTTATATTTAATGAATTAAATACATATTAAAGTGGTGCTTAGGAATTCATATCTCAGTATCTCAAAAAATTCTTTACCAGTTGGTGTTGTTATAAGATTTGACCATTAAAATATAATTTTATGACGTTAAATGGGATTTTTTTTTATGATCAAGTAAAATATATTATGTTAAATTTAAAATTTTTTTTTAGTTGATAATTTGTTAATAAGTAGGTGAAAAATTAATTACATATGAACACACATATAATAAAATTAACGCTTAAAAGAAATAAGATGAATTAAAGTATTAATTAGGTCGATTCGGGATTTTATGTCTTAGATTGCATAAAATTTGATCTGGCCATATTATTATATTATGTACACATTATAAATATTACATGAATATCACAATTTAAGCTAAGAGTTTATTTTGTGTATCTAATGATTAAAACTAAAATTTAGTGCTAAAAAAGTTTTATAAATAATTACTAACAGGAGACATTTTTTTGTTAATAATTAATTCATTACAGATGATGATTTAAAAATTATAATTATTTTATAAGTATATCAATAATTTTTGTAGAAAAGAGTTAAACTAAACTAACATGATAATACCAACAATTTGTTGTACTTGAACATCATGATTTAGTTAGTAATAGTTATACGACAAATAATGTATATTATTATTAAAAGTGTAGTATCATAATTTAATTTAATTTTTATCAAAAATATAATAATAATATTGCGACAAAAAAACCAAAAATAAAACACGTTTCCAAATACAATGACTTTGACTTCAACTAATCATCTTATATAATTTTTTGAATTACTTGTCAGAACCCAAAAGACGATAGGTTCTACTTTTGTCAACAATTTCTTGGGTGACTTCACCATTTAAAAGACTACGACCTTGAACTCCATACTTATGGAATGCTAAAATGCTGTCAGACAATCGAACTAAAAAATAGAAAATAAATAAATTTAGTAGAATGCATTTTTTAAGTACATATCAATTTAAAGTAAGCTAATTAACAAACCTATTGACTCTACAGTAAAGTCAAAATAAAGCTGATTTATTTGATTTTTATCTTGCTTCAGGTTTCCGTGTAAATTAATTATTTTTACAACATCTGTAATTTGAAAAAAAATTATTTTTAAGTAAACTACATAATAACTTCTTTTCAATATTATTATGATACAAATTAATGAGCTACATAGGCTGAACATCATTTTCTATTTGAAGTATAAATTTGTATAAATCAAATTTCAATAAAATTTAATAATACACTGTCACTGAAAATTATTTTAAGAGACATTTATAGAGAATTTGAGAAACTAATAACTATGCCGAGTCTGAATTTTTACTAGTTGGTGCTGCAGAGCGTTCTCGTATATCTTAATGGAAACCTACGGACCGTGATTAAATTATAACTTTTATTTGTTTAGTTATTCACGCTGTCACAATCAAACTAAATCGATTTAACGATTACTGGAAAAAACATCATTTATTTAATTTTATGTGTTTTTCAAATTATATGAGTCGCGATCGCTTTCTATTACTTTTGAAATGTTTTCATTTTGCCCAGAATCCTACTGACCGTTCAGAAAATATTCCTATTGATGGACTTTTCAAAATTCGCCCCTCTTATAAATTATTTCAATACCAAAATGAATAATATTTATTACCCATATAAAGAGCTTTCACTCGATGAATCAATGGTATTGTGAAGAGGTCACCTTATTTTTCGATAGTATATACAAAATAAACGCCATAAATATGGTGTAAAATTGTACATGCTTACCGAACCAAATGGACTTATTATAAAATTTGCTGTATATACGGGTATTTTAGATGATCTAGGAGGTAAAGATCATGCTACAAACGTAGTACTACATCTTATGTCTGAAAAATTGAATAATGGTCATTCAATCTACATGGACAATTTTTATAATAGCATTGATTTAGCTGAACAATTATTACAAAAAAAGACATACTGTACGGGCACATTAAGATCTAACCGAAAACGTATTCCTGTGGCCGTAATAAAATCGAAATTAAAACCTGGGGAAACAAAAGTTATGATGATGTACGTCAATGGCGTATTGGTTGGTAAATGGAAGGACAAACGGGATTTTATGTTATTTCTACCGAATTCAAAAATAATTTGATACTTGCAAAAAATACAAAGGGTCAGGAAAAACTAAAACCAGAACCGATTGCAAATTATAATAAATTTGAGTAGTATTGATCGGCAGAACCAAATAAACAGTTACTATTCATTTTTGCGAAAAACCATTTGTTGGTACAAGAAGATAAGAATACATATGATCCAAATGCTACTATTAAATTCTTTTCATTTGTACAACCAATCACAAGTCGGATCTAAGATGACACTCTATGATTTTCGTTTGTCTATTCTAAGTGAACTTTTACCAGCATTTCCAAAACCAAGACTAGATGCTAAAAGAAAACACATTCCAAAAACACATGAAATAAGAAAAATGGAAGGGCACTCGTAAAAGATGTTGTGTTTGCGTAGAAAAGAAAATACGGAAAGATACTTCATATTTCTGTCCAACTTGTCCAGATCAATCAAGTATTTGTCTAGAACCATGTTTTGCGAAATTTCATTATAATATATAAGTTTTTTAGTTTATTTAAAAATAATTATAAAAGATAAGTTTTTATTGTTTTATTTTGAACTTAATAATAATATAACAGTCTGTTTATTAATTTGAATTGTTTGTATATTTGAACATTTGTATAAAAAAAAATAGTTTGTCGTCAAATGGCGTCGTCGTAAATTTTATTTTGAAGATTGCATACGCACCACGGTAGGTAGTACTAAACTATGATACACAGCGAACGTGTAAACTTAAGTGGTTGTACTCGAAGTCCGGCAAAAATTTACCCAGTGAGCGAAGATGTTCTTTTGATGACCGCTCAAAAGATTATAAAGCTACAAAAGTATAGACTTATCTGTTGAGACCATATAATAAAAACTCGCTCTGACTTCTTTATGACTTCATAATTTTAATATATTATATAAATATCAAGGAAGAAAAAATTATGTATTTGTCTAAGGTATCACAGAGGTTTTTATTATATATTTTTTTAAATTAATATTTGTAATAAACGCATACAAATTAATTAATAAATATTTAAAAAATTATTAAGAAACATATTTTATAATTTATAGTTTAAAATCTGCAATACAATAAATAGTCATTAATAATTGAATAATGTAAAAAAAAAGTAATTTTATATAAAGGAAAATAATTGCCCCGTGAGCGCAACTGTATAGTCTGATACCAAGCGTATCACTAAAGTTAAGATTACTTATTAAGGTCTAATGATTATTGATTAGAATTTTTCAATTGTATAGAAATTTTATTTAGAAAAATTTGTTTATCGTTTTGTTCTCCCTTTTTCTTGTAAACAAATTACATTATTAAATGTTATATTGTTTAATAAACAAAAAAAAAATATTAAATTTATGTTAATATACAATTATACATACTCTTGTAACATATTAAAAATGAATCTGTATCCAACTGGCAAACACAAACAACATCCATAATATCTCTTCTCTGAATAACAGTGCCTACAACAACAACAAAAATAAAAATCAATAAAGTTACTAGCCAATTAATACATACATTTTATTAAAAATGTCAATTATATAAAATAGAATCATTCATTATTTTCATTATATATTATTAACATAGAATTCAAAAATTAATAAGTATTAGTTTAATGTTACTAACCAGTATTATCAGAATCATCTGTTTCACCAGAACAAAACCAACATGCACCAGTATTGACATTGATCAATTCTAATTTCAAATTCATAGACTTTCTAATAGGTCCAATTGGTTTTTTCACGCCAACACAAACAAGTGGATATTCTAATTCAGGAGTTATGACCATTTCAAAAACGTTTAAAGGTGATGGTAAATTACATTCAAAATGCTACAACCAAAAATTACAATAAAAATATTTTACATCAAGCATATTGTTAGCAAAATTTAACTATTAAATTTACCTTTAACAACATGAACTTATTAAGTGGATCATACCATTGCATTAAAAAAATCCCACTCGACATGGCACCACATAAATATTTATAACCGTTGTATGGATTACGTCCAACACAACATTTTATACAACCTTTGGTATCAGGCACTTTGGTGGTAAGTGCAAATCTTCTAGGCATTAATCGTTCAGGAATTCTAGTCATATGCTGTGAAAATCTATGACTTTGTTTACCATGAAGGGCTAAGAGATCATGTCTAAACAACTGGGTAGTTTTTCCTGTTTTATAAAAAACAAAATTGTAATATAAATAATATCTTTACAATGTTGTTAAATGTTTTACCTGATAAGGACATTAGAATATCCTTTATAACATACAACCAAATTGTACGTCTATTATATAACTGATCAATAGCAGTTTCATGTAGTTCATTTAGATTAAGATTGTAGATTCCTTCTTCAGCTCCAATAAATACATGTTGATCTCTAGTTACAGGATGGATCCAACTAGCCGTACAATAAATTGTTAAAGGGCATCCATTAAATACCTAAATGAATAAATTTTACAAAAATTTGTTCTAACAAAAATATATTTCATTTGAAGTTCAACAATGTTCTTAATATAATATATTCTAGATAAATCATTCAACTAAACTAACCTTATGATTTAACCTTCTGTTAAAGAATAATAAGTTAATTTTTGTCGATTTAAATTAAATACCTTGGAAAAACAAGCACCCATGTGCACTTTAGGTGTGGGTGGTAGGCCGTTACTAATTGGTTTAGGAGGAGAATTTCGTTGTTTACGGTCTCTTCGACGTGGTGGTACTGGAGGTGTATCAGCTAATAAATCTGGTTCAGGACCTTCTCCTATACAATCATAATACTATACTAGTTAATTTAATATTAAAAGGAAGTAAATATTTTTTTTTAATTACCTCCACTATCACTAAATGAACGTTGACGTCCATTTACACTAACATTAGATGTAGTTAATGCAATCATTTCATCAAGTGAGCTATGCTGTCTAGAGGGTGAAGAACTATCTAAAAAGTAAATTTAATAAATATTTTAAAAATACATATCAATATTATTAAAAAAATAAATATGATAATTGTTTTTACTATACATTAAGATTGGCACTTAACATCATTATTATATAATAATATATATATACCATAATCAATTTTTAATAACTGTTTTTTTTTCAAATATTTTAAATAACAATCATAAATTAAACAGATAAAATATGAAATATATTTATCAATAAGGAATAAGTAACAACAATTAAAAAAAAACATAAGTGAATTCCTTTTTATGAGCAATTATTAAATTATTGTAAATACTAAATTGTACAACAAAATATACTAAATTCAATAAACATAATCACAATGAACATAACAATTCAATTTTAAGATAATGACTATAGATTTAATAAATAATTATTTTATATCAATACCTCTTAAATTTTGGTACACACAGCCTTTATTGGGAAAATTACATTTTTGACTAGATGAATGTGGCATAGAGCATTTGTCAGTCAGTGGTAAAGTAGATCTAAAAAACATTTTTTTGTTTTCAGTTAATAATTTTTGTTATGAAGTTACTTGTTAACAATAAACAGAGAAAAAATAAAATAATAATTTTTAAATTATATAAACAATTTTTCAGATATCAAATTATAGTTTATGTAATATGATTACTAATAAGCAAAATAATCATAACATTTAATATTATACTTATATACTTATTACTTATAGTATATACTTTAGTGTAACTTTTTAAAACTACTAATTGAATATACAAATTAATTCTTATTTATGTCCAATATTAAATAAAATAACTGTTTAATATATTTATACTTACACATCTTCATAACTTCCATTCCTATCTTCATTAAATACACGACTATAATCTCCCCTAATAAAAAAATAAAAATAGTAAAATAATTAACAATTTAAAAATAGTTTTACAAAAAAATATAGTTATAGATAAGGGCCAGCTGTACAATGTTTTTAAGTTTATATCTTTTCTTTTATACAGAATACCCATGACAAATAATAAAACAATTAAGCAAAATATGTCCAAAGCTCACAATTTTATTACTGTAGTAGTTTAAAAATATTAGTAAAGCAAAGCAGCATTGTATTGTAATAATTTTAATTATATAATATACAACATTTTTAATTAATTAAAAGTACATAAATATTTAACATAATAATTATATTAATTTCCAATGAAATTTAATATAAGCGTAAATTTAGTGGATCACAATCAATGACACCAAGAGCCAAATGATTTTCTTCGGCAATTTGATAAAAAAATAATATATTTTAATTGATTGATCCAATTATATTAATTGTGCGAAGTTAAAAAATAAAATCTATTAGGGTTTCATACCTCAGTTTAAGTTCTTCATCTATGTTTTGCAGAAGACTCCTGTAGAAATTAAACGACTCTAATAAATTTTAAGAATTTGATGAGTATACAAATATATTCAAATTGTACAACAGGCCCTAATAGAAAATTTTAATGTTAAAGTATTTTATCTTTTATTGTTTATTTTTATACAAATAATTTAGAAACATAACTTCAAATTATTCATTTAATCACCTAATTCTTAGTATATGGATTCAGTTATATATTAATAAATAATAATTTTAATAAATCTAAATAAAGTTAGTAAGGTAAATTACTTATAAAAGATAAATAATTACTTGTAAAAGCTTAGATTTAAGGCTAAAACGCATTGACACCTCAATATTATTTGACATAAATAAAACATGGACCAAATAATTCAAGTCTAACGATGGTAAAATATTTAAATTTCCTAAATGGTTAAATATGGGCAATTTTTGGATTCATAAAATATCTGTAAAAATTCTAAATACTTATACTAAAATTCAAAAGATTAAAAAAACCAAGAATAAAAATTATTAACTAAAAATTAAAAATACATAATTTATACAAAATTATTAGAACAATGTTTTAAATTATTGATCATTTACTATCAGTAAAAGGCATTGTATTTAATTAATACAATTCTTTCTAGTTTCTGAAACATAATATGTTATTTATCTTTTTACGACATGCTATGATGATAAATTTAACAATTTAAAAATGTATGATATAAGGAAAACCATTTCAAAATATGCTAATGCATTAAAACTATATACATAATGTAATAGGATATGAAATAAATGAATAAAATAATGACAAAATTAATAAATTAGTAAGACAATTAAGGAAATGATAAAAAAAAAAATATTTAAATAATTTATGTTAATTTTGTGATTTATAAAATAGATATCAAAACAAATATTCAAATAAATAATGAAATAATTATATTTCATCTGAAGAACACTATATGATACTATTTTGAAATTAATTCTTTAATTTTGGTGTGTTGTAAAATGAAAATGTTACATCAAAAATAATTAAGAGACAAGGTTTTCTCTAAAATAAAAAATACTGTAAAAAATGTAACATAAAAAATTTAAATAATAAGATTTTATTATGCAAAAGTTTAAAATTTTAAAATCATAAAATTAATTTATAGATTTAAGTAAGTTATAAATTTTAATAACATTGGTAAGTATAGTATGATTTATAATTTATGAAGTATAAAAAGAAAATGTCAACACATTGTTTGTTTCTTTTTCTGGATAATAGCAAATATATGTCCAATATAACCAAACTTATATAGTTGGCTTTAATATTAAAGTTAAGAACACATATTTGTTCATACATTAGATTTTAGTAATATTTCAATTTTTCTGGAATTAATGAGAATTTTTAAATTTTTTATATTTTATATACTCACAATAACTTGCATCTAAATTTAAATTTTGTAAAATAAAAAGCTAAACTATAAACGCAGATAATGTTTTTAACTTAAAGTTTAATCAATCCACTGTATATTAAAGGTAAGACATAACATTAATTCTGCTTAATACAATTTTATGTTCATATTAATAAGAAAAGGTAAACAAATAATGTGGTAACATTATTTTAAATAATATAATTTAATGCAATTAGACAACAAAATAATTTAATTTAACATTTTTTAAAATATTTAACATGTTAGTTGCGTATATTATGTTAATTTTAGTGAACATGTTAATGTACAAAAATATTATACAAAATATTTGTAAATATTTTTGGGAAAAGTCCGTTTTAGAAGTAAAATAATCCACAGTAGGCAAAAGCATATGCATATTTACAAAATTATATATTAAGGTAGTAGTTATGATTTTATAGTATATCTCCCTAAATTTAAGCTAATTAATACATTTGCTAAAATAAAAAAATAATAAACACAAATTGTAAATTAATCACTAATATCACATTTAAATATAAATTAATGCGTTTTTTCAATTAAAAATGTTTAATTAAGCATTAATGACTACAAATATTAAAATGAAATAAACTACATTTGAAAATATTAATTTATATTAATATTTACTTTTCAGTCAAAATACAGTCTAATCTTCCAAAATTATCACAGTCATCATTGCGCTAAGAATAATATAAACATTATTATACATTATAATACTTCAAATAAATAGTAATAATTATAACTCACTAATACGCTTTTTTTTAGATTAACCATTCCCAAATTTCTAGGTTCCAACAGAGAAGGTGTTTCATTTTTACTATTATGAGGTAATTGTGTTGCTTCAGATAGATTTGAACCTTTAAATATTAAATATTAAAATAAATTTAATAAATAAATTATTATTTTATAATACAGTTTAAATATACAAATATATACATATTACATACAGTAGATTGATTGTGTAATTCACATTATAAAATAGATGTATAACAAACACTATATAAATTGCAAAATTTAGAAATATGTAACAAAAATCAGTTTTAACTACATTCATACATTTTAAAAAGGAAGTACTTAAAACATTTTAATATGTATTATTTATTTTAGTATTTTTTTATAAAATATAAAAATATGAAATAATAATAATAATTCAATACTTTAAGAAAAATGTCTTGAATAAATGTACTTAGCTACTTAATAAATACAGAACTTACTATAGTATTATTATACTTTTAACTATTACATTTATTTTATAGTATTGTAATGAATTCTTAAAAATAAATAAATAAAAATAATACATAAAATGTGAGAAACTTTAACAGTTATTGCTAACACAAAATGTATAAATACAAAATCGATAACATCTCTTGTTCCTTACGTTAATTAGCATCTACCATGTTCACTAATAATATCTGAACAACGATTTTAAATATTATTGTTCAAAATTATGACTTAAATAGACTAACTTGTATACTACACTACAGCATTTTACCGTATTTATGTTTTAAAACTATAAAACCAAAATCAGTACAAATGATAATCCTTGTGACTTATAAAAGTTTATTTGAGGACAAACATTTTAATTTAAATAAAAATTTTAATGAGAACACACCACTAAGAATAATATTATTTTTTTTTTTAACTTGTGTATTATACTAATTGCAATTATATGGGCATAAATTATAGATATTATGTTGTCACTTTTAAAATTTTTATTTTAATCTTGGTAAGTATACTGGTAAATTACCAAACAAATTTTTATGTAAATTTCAGATAATTAATGATTAAATAACAATTCAAGTAATAACAATAATAACAAAAATTTGTCATAATTATAACAATAATCGCTATAGTAGCACATGTGTATCAAGAATAATAACATTATTTAAAAAAACTTGTGTATAACTGATTTATAAACAATCATTAACAATTTTTTTTGTAATTTCCATGCAACTCAATGGAGTAACAAAATAATATAATAACTGTAATGACTAATTTAATACTACATTTAATAGCAAAACCCTATTGACCTATGTATCTTGTGATGTGGTGTGTCATAAATGTATATTGGAAAAATGAGTGAAAAAATATACCTATGATAATATAGTACGGGTTTTAACTCGCCTAATGCTGGGTACATAATTCATTTCAGGGCTGCTGTAGCTTATTTCACTCTCGATATACACGTCTTATTGTATAGATGCCCACATTGTGCGGCTGGGCCACTGAGTAGACTGTTGGTGAACAACCGTTATTTAGGATTTAAATTTATTATTTATATGATTATGGGGAATAATGAATAAAATATAGTAAATAAAAATCTCAGAAAAATGAATAAAAATTAAAATCAATAATAAAATTAAGAATATACCAATAAAGAATAATTTTTTATTTGGATAATCATTCAAATAATTTTTTATTTGAATAATGCCAAACTGCAATTTACATAGTTATTGTTTTATACTAAAAATTGAACATATGATTTGTATAATGTATAATATGGTATGTGTTATAACAAATTATATTGTAATATTGGTCCTATATTTTGCAATCTATGCAAAAATTAATGTAGACATAGCAAAATTTGCAATATCAAACTTTTTATTCATCATAACTAACACAAGTTTAAGTAATTATTAGATTGATTGAATATCCAACGATAAATTTAATAAAATAAAGATTATTCAAGACAATTGAACTTAATTATTCAATTACAAGAATTATGAATGCAAACTACAGGTGAATCACTAATTATTTTTTTTATACATATAAATTTCATTGAAAAATGCAAAAACTATAATTCTATGTATAATATAATATGATAGATTAGAAACCATCAATACAAAGATACTTATACAAATAACTAAATTCCTATAGTAAAATAATAAGAAAACAATGTTTGAAAGTTCAATTGAATAATGAAGTTCACTTTTATTAAAATAAAAATCCATTAAAAAAAAAAAAAAGAATATATTCATCTAGTCTATCACTTACATTATTATTTAATAGGTACATCTTTAAATAAAATATTAGGTAGGTCATAAATAATTAAAAAAAGTTTTTTTATATATGTTATAATAAAGAATAATAATTAAATCTTATATGATTATATCATATATAATTAGATTATTTATAATGATAAAATTAGGAATACATTAGGTATTTAGCTATATAATATCTAATATAACCACTGTAAGAGATAATGGGGTATCAATTTTTTTGAAATCTAAGCAATGTTAAACTATACTTTTAAAATTATGTATATATCCAGATATAATTTTAAATTATCAAATAAAAATTATCCTCTTTCAGTAAATATCAATCCATATAACTATTATCAATCACAAAAATATAATGAATATTCAATACATATAATATAACAATAAGTTTAAACTTACTTAAAATAAATAGTTACTAAATTTAGTACCCTAATAATATGAATTTTCTGATGCAATAATACTATAATAATATTAGAAATAAGATGAACATAGTCTTCCTTAATATTGTAAAAAATTACTATTGAAAAACTATAAATCATACATCTGCCTAATTAATAATTCTAGTGTTATTAATACATTATATTTTATAAAAACTTACCTTTATGATCAACAGTTGCTCTAGATGCAATACGCCGAGGAACATCAGAGATTATCTAATATAAATTAAAAATAAAATTCATGATTATGATTTATAAATATCATAATTTAAATAAATTTAAACCGCTTATATCACTTTTGATGATTTGTCAAAACTTGAATGAAGAAGTATATCGACCAATAGATCAATATTACATCAATTTAAATTATTAATTAATTTTAAATAATTTATTTTCACAACAATATACATAGCAATACATATTATTTATAATGTGCATTGTACATATTATATAATTGCTAACTTAATAATAATAACATAATAATCTAAGCTATTCAAATTTCAGATTTCTTATCTAATTATACTTACATCATCGTCGGGTTCAATTTCTGCAAATGATTGAGTAGTAGGGTTACTTGCTTTTTGTAAAAGATCAATAGCAAGTCGTTTACTCATATCTTGACAAAAAAATGAATGCTATAAATAAAATATTTTAACATTATATTGAGTTATTTTAACAGAATAACACATCTTATGGAGAAAAAAAAGGGTAAATTATTTTCAAAATTAATATAACCTATATATATATTAATTTTTTCTATTAACTAATCTGTATTTTAAATGCCATTTTTTTTCATACAGTTATTAAGTAAAAAATATTTGTTATACAAACCATTAATAACTTGTCTGCTGTTGGTCTTTTTTTTGGATTTTTAGTCAGTGATATTTTTATAAAATTATGAAATGTTGGACTCCTAAAAAAATAAATTCCAAACATAATATTATCACATACATACATTTATTTGTATGCATAAAATTAAAATACCATTTATCTCTGTCCTTTAACGTCGGAGGTTTAAAACCACTTTTAGACATTAAAAATAAAGCTCTCATAGGATGAAAGTCAAACATTGGTGGTTGTAATTCAGCTAACTCTATAGCAGTAATCCCAACTGCCCAGATATCACATAATTGGTTGTAGCCACCTTTGCGTTCTACGGCTGCTACCTAAATTATATTTTAATTAGTAAAAATATTAGATTACATTAAATATATTATAATTTGAATCAAATATGAATAATAAAAGTATATTTTAAAATGTGTTTATAAACACAAGGTACATCAGTAAAATCTGATAATTTTACATTGAAATTTAATTTCAATGTGTCAGATCATAGTTATTCATCTTGTACACTGTACATATGGAGGATGAATCATATTATGTATAATACAGTAGACTCTCTCTGTAATCCAGCCATACATTAATCCAATACCATCCAGCAACCCAGAACTATTTTAATTATTGTTTTCATTGTAATAACTAGGGCTGGGATTTTGACGCACTTTTCATTTAATTCCATAAGTTTCTGTACGATGCTCGCCTAGTCACAAATCCGTAACGTGTATTTGATGAGTAAAAAAATTTTCTTTATATTTTTTGGCACTTTTTATTTTAACGATATTTTCTTCCTTTTTTGGGGAGAAATATATGGTTTTTAGGGCATTATTGGAGTTTTTGGGTCCACAATTCAAACTTGAAATTTTATTTTATGATTCTATACACTAACACGAGTTTCATATAAATTAATATATATTTTTTTTTTTGTATAATAAACAATATTTAAAATTACTATAATATATTAATCTATCAGAGCAATAAAATCAATACTTATATCTGACAATATAAATTATTTTTATTAATTAATTTAATCAAATATTATTTAAAATTTATACTAAATTTATTTAAAATAAAACAATTTACCTGCATTTTTTTAGTACATTATTTAGAATTTTTTAGGGTTTCAGGACTATTTTAGTAAATGATAATATTAATTTAAGTCTTATTTTACAAATTATATTAAATAAATTTAGTTCACTTGAAAATGTGTATATACATTGAGTATAAATTTAAAAAAAATTTCAAATCAAGAAAAAGCAAAAACATACTAATTTAACTTATTCAAGAAACTTCAAATTTTATAATAAAATAAAAAAAGGTGACAAATTAGTAAACCCTATTAATAAGTTTGAAGTAAGTTGTGCGTCAAAATATGATAAAAGAAAAAATAACAATAACATAAAAAATATGGTTTAAAACATCAAAAGTTCGATAAGTACACAGAGAACATTAAAAACTGACGAGTTTCCCAAAGTTGAAAATTCTCTGTATCTATTGTTTTGCTAAAACGTAATAATACTCATTTCTAGCAAAGTTTTAAAAAATATAACAAATATTTTAATAAAAAAAATCACACAAAGATGTTTAGCAAGCTAATGACAGATGGCTAGATAAATTTATAAATCTTAGCAAAAAAAGGATTATGACAAGGAAGGAATAAAAATTGTTAATTTTTTTATACCTATCCCAATAGATTTAATAAATTGAATACAGTAATATATGTATAAGTATTTATGAATATGTTATTAATGTTTTCTTAGAATAAATGTAGGTTAAACATTTGTTCTTTCTTATAAACCTCCATCAATCCGATGTTTTCATTAATCCGGGAGTCTTCTAATCTGATTTTCACTGGATTACTGAGATTTTACTGTATACATAAATAGATAAGTAAATAGTCAAAGACTCCTAAATTAAATAAAGAAATAAGTTTTATGGGATAAATGTGAAAGTGATGTATTTTAAAATTACACAACATAGAAATTTTGATGAGTAATATTTCCAGTGTACTAAACAATCTAGTGATTAAGAATTCTGGAAACAGATATGAATATTTGTAATGGCTAAGTTTGATACATTTTCTCACATATTTTGATTTTATTTGCCTAAAACACAAATAAAGTTTAAACTGTATTTAAACTTTTTAATAAATTAAAATCTACTGTTGGAGGCTGTCTAATCTACTTTAAAAAAAATTCAAATCCATTTTCAGAGTTGTTATTGCTTTAATAAAACAATTATTGATACACTAAAAATAGAATGCATTTCATTTTCTATGTTGTACGAATGATGAACAAAGACAAAATATCACTACTTTTGTGGTATGAATTACCTTAAAATATACATATTTTAATACATATATATTTAATTTAACAATTAATAAGGTAAATTTCTTATAACTAGTGTTATTATCGTTTAATTTGTTTTATTAGGGATTTAAAAAATACAAATTTATTTTATAAATGTTATAAGCACACATTATTAAATAATAAAATATAAATAAAACCAACCTCAGGTGCCATCCAATACGGAGTACCAATGAATGATTTTCGTTTATTTATTGTAGCGGTAATTTGAGCAGAAACCCCAAAATCTGCTAACTTTACATCACCATATTCAGTTAACAATATATTAGCTCCCTAAAAATATATACTATATTTAATCAATTGTTAATTAAACAAAATCATTTTTCAGCATTATCAAAAAATTTAAATCTACATAACTTAAATAATAAACTGATTCTTTAATCACAATTGGCAGCAATGATGAAGAGACAAAATACTTGTGGTTTTTATATTTACATTTATATTATTATTATACATATATTTTGTACTATAAAGAATATTCATAATAATAGATACATATATATTTTAGTATTTAGCTGTAAGATCTCAGGTTAAAATAGAGTTTTCAGAAGGTTAAAGAGAGTACTATAGTCTATTCAAAATGATATTGGTACGAGCGACCAATTTATACGGACAAGCATAGCTTTGTTCCGCGGGATGGGACAGATAAATCAGTAGGTGGTTGACTTGGTGGGGATTGTATCTCTGTGTGCTACCAACAAAATGTGGTCACCGTCCTGTACTGACCTCATTTTGAATATACTATATGCTACATATTTAAACCCTTAATACATTCATGCTCAATATCACTAACTTTTACTTAAATTGTAGCACCATTTTTTTTCTATAGTTTTACTATAGATTAATTTTTTTAAACAATATTCATACATGAAGTTTTTCTTAACTGCAAAATTAACAAAGTTAAGTTAGTTTGAGTATGTGTAAATTGAAATAACAAATAATAAAGCTAATAATTTATTTTTTACACTTATTTTTCATAATTTATCAACATTTTAACATATTGCAAAATTATTTATTTTAAAGATTTTGTTATTTACATATTAAGCATTAGTGTTTATTTACATCTTCTCTGTATATTAAACAATATGGTGTATTGATTATAAACTGAACATATTTAAAATAACGTTAAAACGTTAATTGTTTGTACATTTTACCTTACTCTAATTCAATTTCTCAATAACAAAAAAACTTTTTATAAAAAAATAATTTTAAAAAAATAAACCATCTATATGAATCTGTAAAAAAATTTTTTTCAAAATTTGTCGTTTTGACATAATTTCAACTGAAGTATTTAGTGCTATTTTTTAACATGAACACATTGTACATATATTATAATATATAAACATAATATACTTATAGTTATAATTATAGATATATTATTTTAACAATTACATTACAGCTGATATATTCAATAATAATAATTAGTGGTTAAAACCTGTTATTAACTATACACATGGGAATTATTTTTAAGCTCTTAAAATAATACTTAAATACTTTTTAGATTATTACCTTAATATCTCTGTGCATTTTACCCACTGTGTGTAAATACGAAAGTCCTTTAAGTGTTTCTCTACACATGTATGCTATTTGTAGTTCTGTAAGTGGTCCAGTAACTATAAAAATAAAGACATGAATTTAAAAAATAGTTATCATCTACATACTTAAAAATACATATAGTTATTACACTTAAGGTATGTTTTTTTTAGGGCCACATCAGTAAAAACTAAAAAGCTAATAATTTTTAGCATCAGCCTTTAAAATAATTTATTATTTTATCATAAACAATGTCCAAAGTAGACTCTCATAAAATATGTAGTATATATCATGAATTTATACAATTAAGTTATATAATATACAAATACATATTTACTTATAGTTCAAAAGACACTAAAAATCTCTATGTTTAAAGTCAATAATCTACAAAAGCCAATATTGAAAAAATGACAATTTATTTTAGTCTGGTGTTAATCATATTTTAATGGTAATCAACTACATT